>PVLA01007314.1:5528-107648 GCA_004027455.1 Hydrochoerus hydrochaeris | reverse complement strand
GAGAGAGAGAGAGAGAGAGAGAGAGAGAGAAAGGGCTCCAAAAAAAAGAAGGGCAAATCTCCCAAAGAGCAAGATCTGGACGACCTTGTACCTTAACAGTGTGGGTGCGCCCCATGGTGGGGGAAGAAGGAACTGCAGGCTCATATAGGCGTTCAAACTAGAGGTCGTGGAGCAGGAAAAGGGAGGAGCCATCCAGGACGGGCTCACCAAGTTCAGTTGACAAAATTTCTCCAAACCAGTCATCAAGATATTAAGATGGTCCTATTACTACTCTCCAGATATTTTGTTGTAGCCTCAAACAGGGATTCATAAAGGTCGGGGGATTTAGCTCAGAGGCCTAAGTGCCTGCTTGGAAATTGCGAGGTCCTTGAGTTCCATCCACGGCACCAAAAAAAAAAGGATTCATACAGTAAAGGAACATGAAGAATACTGCCACTGGCAAGGCTTGCCAAGGTTTGTAATTTTATTTTTTAAAACAGCTCATAAAATTTTCACACAATGGAAAATGTCTGCTTACACAATAAAAGCTACATTAGATTTTTTAAAAAAGCAAAAAGCAATATGCACATATATGCTACCTTTAACATTACTTTTAAAGAGGAAGAAAACAAAAATAGTTTGAGTGCCTGCTAAACACCAACCACTGAATTAGAGTCTTTATGGGCAATCCCATTTGACTTTTACAAGAACTCTGGAGAACAGTATCCCTATTTTATAGATGAGGAAAAGACAACTAACTCCTACTGAATTCCACAGCCAGTAATACCAAAATAAGTATTTAACTGCAAATCCATCTGCTCCTGGGCCCTTATGTTTTTCTGCATACCAGCAATTAAATAATATTCTACCAAGAGAGTGGTTCAGGGGTTAAATAACATTTCCAAAGAGTTATCTAACTGGTAAAGGATAGAGGAAATTTTTCTGTCTTCAAAGACCTGATTTTTCTGTCTTCAAAGACTATTGTTTTCAATACAATTTACACTATTGTTCCTCTACTGCTCACACAGAACCAAACTAAACTTAGTTAATAAAAACCAATGGTATGCAGATTAATGTAAAGGCAATGGAAGAATACAGCCACCCATATCCCTGGACCTGATGTGATTAATGTTTCTTGTTTATAAGACTGCCCAGTTTGTATAATAGAAAGTGTGATCACTGTAATGTTATTTATTAACTTCAACTACTAGAAATGGGATTCTCTAATAAGCTGTCTTGTAAATTGATATGAAAGACAATTTATGAGGGTTCTTTTGCAACTTTATACTTCTATCAAGATTTTTAGCGCATTTTCAGTAAATAAAAACAAAACTATGTAATACTAAAATCAAAGCCATTAAGAGGATACTTTAAATAACACCTATGATTTTAAAAAATTATTGTCTATATAAGTGCAGAAGAATATACCTATACTACATCCACAATTCTCTTAACACCAGGAGTTCCACAAAGTATTCACAACTCACAAAATATACAATCAAGAACATAGATCAAGGGCCGGGGATTTAGCTCAGCAGCATAAGCGCTTGCCTGGCAAGCATGAGGTTGTGAGTTCAATCCCCCCAAAAAAAGAATGAAAGAAAGAAAGAAAGAAAGAAAGAAAGAAAGAAAGAAAGAAAGAAAACATAGATTAATACCCAACTGTGTATTGGGTCTGCCCATGAAATCCCTTTCTTATTGTTAAAATTATTTTAAAAAATTTTTAAGCCTTTGTTGGTCATTCTTAGTATCTTCAATGTGGTATATTCCTAACTTCCATGTTTTAGAACTACTTTAGTTATATAAAACTGGAACTACTGAATAAGATGGGAAAGAGCAGTGTGGCTAAGATACAAGTCAAAATATGAGCCTGAGATTCTACAGATTCTTGAGTGGAATACTGAAACAAGATCCAGAAGAATCTGTGCTATCTGTTACTGTATCTTTTTCAGTGTGAGCTGTCACTCTGGAAGAATTGTAGGCTTGAGCAGTTTAATTTTGTCTTTTCTTAAAGGCAAAGCATTTAAGTTTAAGAGTAGCTTTTAAGAGTTTTACACGAATCAGGATGTTAAAGGAAAGAAACTTTTAAAGATGCAAACCTGTGCCCATGACTAAACAGCCCCCAAAACCTCTAAAGCATTTCATCCTACACACAATGAATGAGTAGGATTCTGAGAAAGATCACAAACCCTTGAAATGTAATTAGAATTGGGGGCACAGAAGATAAAAGCTGCCTTGATGATGCATGAGCCAAACCCTACACACACTAACTGGAAAAGAGAATAAAGATTCTTTTCAGGGTAAATTCAAGTAGCTACTCTGATGAAATGTGAAGCTTTGGGAATAATTTTAAAATAACAGGCAGATACACTTTATAAAACATTATATCACTATGAAGACTTTATCCTCATTCTTTCAACATATTTATTGAAAAGCATACCATCACCCCTGCACTGCAGGCATAGTGAAGCAGAATACATTACTGTTTGAGTTATGGCAAGCCTTGCTGGTTGATTAACTTTGTTTTTGTGGTTAATATAGATTTCTGAAACAATCAACCACCCTATTACATTTTCTGTTATTGGTTTTTACCTTATATGGACATTCAAATTTGGGGTGTAGGGAATTACTCCACAAGTTTATGCCATATTTTTGGCTCACACCTCTCACAAGCAAAATATGCAAATACACAGCTGCTGTAATGGTCTGACAGCTACGTTTATTCCATAGATCTCTGACTACCACCAATAGCCAGTACTGATATAAAAGGAACCTTGGTGAGGCAAGCTATGTTTTCTTAATAATAACAGTTGTATAAACATAAGGTCTTCTCAGTTAAAGGGAGTCAACATCAAAAAGCAGTAAAACATAGAACTCTAAACCCCTCTTTCTTTGAAGAAACCCGTTTGAAGCGAGGTGTTTCTAGTTATGGGTGAATGAAATGAGAATTCAGCTGCAACAAACGAACATCCAGTCCTATGAAGAACTAATTAAATCCATCTGAGAAGCTGCATCTCAAACTGCTGCACACATTTCAAAGGAAAGTGCTTGTCCGCATTTTGTGAAGACATCAAAACATTCAGTTATAGCTGACACACATGGAGGCTCTGCAAGATGTTATTTTTAGGGGTTACAAAGCTCCATAAAAGTAATGTGAAGAGTTTACACTGTTTCACTATGGAAAAATCAGAGGTAAGGCTGAGTATTCATATGCATTACTACATGAAATTTGTCTCCATCCTCCAATGGTAGTTTTGTAGATATTCTATAAGACCTCAAAAAAATTAATAAGTAAAAGGAGATCCATCAATATTTAAAATATCTCATACATTCATTGAGTAGAAATGGTTAAAAACTACTAAAAGAATTAGCCACAGTTATACACTTAACTTTGTTTTTCTGATATGTAAAGCCAAGACTCTGATCTTAAAACTCTTCGGCAGCTAATAAAAACAAGCAGAAGCAGCAAGGACTTAAAGAACCTGGTTTGACAAAAATACTGTGTTTAACAGCTATTAGCTAGGCTGTGAAGTGGTAGAAGAAAGCTGCACTGGAACCTTATAATGCTGTCCCCAGGGAAGAGTAGTCTTAGGCTCTATTTCCCTAAAGTTTTCTAATTTTTTGTTGTTGGTCACAGTGAATATATATAATTAAATGAAGCAACCACATTTTTTCTTATGGAATAATATTGGGTATAAATGTGGGTGACAAGCATCCTAAATAGATGAAATTCTTCAGCTGTTTGTTTTTTTTTCTTCAAAATATATAGAGATAAAACTTCACATGTAGTTCTAGACTGGGGTACAACTTAGAAGCAGAGTCCTTTCCCGGCACACGACAGGCAGGCCTCGGGTTCAATCCTCAGTATGCTTCTCCCTTCCAAAACCTTGTTTCTTTCCATCGCAAAAAACTTCCATAAAAAGAGAACTACTAGACACAAGAATCTCTGACTTCTCTCTTTACTCACCATGAAATCCGGAGGAATCACTCATTTGTGTAACTCCTTTGTGTTTTCTCTCCTGTCAATTGAGAGGTTGACTCAGAGAAGCCAAATTCCTGTAAACTTTAAAATTCTGTGGTTTTTTTCTTTGAATGACAATTCGTGGAAGCATTTAACAGATTTGTTTGAAATTCAATTTATTATTTATTCACACAATGAAAATATGCTAACTTAACTGCCCACTGTGTGCCACCTCCTTGCCCTAAGGTTGGTCTCAAACTCAGCAATCTTCCTGTTTCAGCTTCCCAAGTGCTGGGATTATAGATGCATACCACCATGTCCAGCTGAAGATCAAATTTTAAAAGCCTTAGTAAATTCAAAACTATAGCCTGATGGACTCTACTAATATGTGGGTTACAGTTTTAAAATACATTCAATGTCCATGTTATTAATCATTTGTAACTAAGTTAATGAAATATGCAACACAAATAGTACCAGTTGGAAAAGCTATTAGAACCCTAGGAATATTCCACTACAGTGATGGTGTTTGGTCTAAGCTACGCCAAAATATGCACCTTGGCATACGGAATATTTTAAGTTGAAGGAATTTAAGCAATGGCAGGTGTTGGAAAGAGTCTCTCACCTTCTCCTTTCACAAGTCCTGAAATCTCATATAAGTACCCTGCCAGGGCCATGGATTTAGCTCAGCAGCATAAGCGCCTGCTTTGCAAGTGCAAGGTTGTGAGTTTGATCCCCGGGACCAAAAGAAAAAAGTACCCTGCCTATACAGAGCAGAAGGAGTGCGTTTAGGTCCTTTAGAGGAATCTGTTAGTTTGCACACTTCAGTCGCAACTCTTTATCCTGTCACATTTCCCATGATTCTCTACTCTTCATCAAACCTAACTTAAAAACACAGGTTTAATTATTTCTTTGGTTGTTTCCTTATGAATGCTCTTAGGGTCAGGCAAAGCCTGTATTAGATAAATGTATGTATGCTTTTCCCTTGTTTTTCTGCCTTTTGTTCCAGGCGTCCTATCTGAGAATTGAGAAGGGTAGAAGGAAAGCATGTTTTCCTCTGCTAACACAGACTGTACAAAAGAATTTAGGCAGGTGATGCACCTAGACAGACCAGGTGCCTTGCCGTACTGCCCCTTTCACTTTTCTCACATGAAGCCTTACACCTACCTATGTGCTGTAGTTTCCACTGTCGATTAACTTTTTGGCATCTTTCAAGGTGTTGGTTTTTATCTATATCCAAATGAAATATTAATTTGTATTTGCTTTGCTTTACTGGTTATCCTTTTTAATTGCACAAATGAAGCTAATGAGCTTGAATATAATGTTCTCCAAACCTGACTTTTAAGAAATGGAAATCATGTTGTTTTCAGTGGAGACCAAAGATGACTTTTAAAGATGAAGGAAGAAAAATAGAAATACAGCGTTTAAAAATGGGAAGGGGAAGAAGAGTTGGAACAGGGAGGAAGGGAAGGGAAGGGATAAAAAAAAAGGAACTAAAATGTGTTATGTACACGTATAAGCTCCTACACCAAATACAATGATTATGTGCTGCAAACATGTACTAATGAAAAAAGATTTTTAATGTCTTTTAAAGTTCTTTTCCTATTGCTTTTTTTTTTTAAACCCTCTTTATATTATTTTACTTTGGGGCAAGGGATTTAGCTCAGTAGCTTAAGCGCCTGCCTGGCAAGTACAAGGTTGTGAGTTTGATCCCAAGTTTAAAAAAAAAAAAAGATTATTGTTTTACTTTTTCTTTTCTTAAGAATATGAAGTCTGAAACACTATAACATGTTAAACAAGTCATCTTTATATCCTAAGATTATTTTAGAAAGTAAATATTTTAGAAATTTAAATCTATTTTATTTTTAAATTGCTATCAAAGTGACAAGCGATTAACTAAAAATGCTTTTCATCATAATAAAATTAATACAATAGTTATCAGAACAGCTAACCAACTAAATTCAACTAAACTTTACTGTCACTGAAAATCTAACAAAATATAAAATAGAAATAAATATAGTTTTCAAAGTAAAGATTTTCAAAATTTCCAGGGGCTAATGGTGTAGTTCAGCAACAAAGTGCTTGCCTAGCATGGGCAAGACCTTGAGTTGATCCCAGCATCACAAACAACAACAACAAACTTTAAATTATGCAAGACGTATTTATTCTGCTTCCAATCCACTCAGTCTTTTGTTTCTTTGAAACACACCACTAGTATAGTAAGCAATTTTCTTTGCAACCCCAAGTATCTTTCAAGGTAGTACTTAGGGCTGCTCTCTTCCACATGGACACTAGGAGATGACACTTCCCCAGACAAGACTAGACATTCAGCTCATTCCATTGTCTCTCCCATTGTAGGACACATGTACTTCCAGATGGTTCTGGGTTTGGCCATACATTTTTCAGGGCACTGCACCTGGCTACTTCTCTAAGGCAGTATGAATCAAACGATGCCCACAAGTGACTGAAAAGTCTTGCAAGCTGAATCCAAAGAACCAGGGCATAATTCTCCACACTCATTTTTTCCTTTGACACAATAACTGGTAACATGGTCAGCTTCAGTGTCCCATTAAAGATGGCTCCCATCAGACACAAAGGGCAAATAATGTTGGAAGTAACAAACTTTCCGTATTTTATGTTCTTCTGATTTTGAGGTAGTTATTATTGTACAATATTCTAACTGACCATGACCAATATATTAAATCATGTTTGAATTATGTCACAACAAGAATGTGAAAACAGGCTGGGGATTTAGCTCAGCGGCATAAGCGCATGTCTTGCAAGCACGTGGTCATGAGTTTGATCCCCAGTACCGGTAAAAAAAAAAAAAAAAATTAAGAATGTGAAACCTTCTTCTTTTCATCAATGACTTATGTGAGCCAAAAGCTTATTGGTATAATAAGACTCATTTGACTCTATACTTAGTCACATTAAAATGACCCTTTAGAACATGATCCTTCAGGGAAACATCTGAAATAATCATTCTGGGGCTGGGGATTTAGCTCAGCAGCATAAGCACCTGCCCATCAAGCACAAGGTCATGAGTTCAATTCCTGGTACCAAAAAAAAAAAAAAAAAGCCACAAGGAAGGGCCAGGGATTTAGCTCAGCGGTGTTAGTGCCTGCCTGGCAAGTGCCACATTGTGAGCTCAATCCCCAGTACAAAAGGAAAAGAAGTGTATGAAATAATCATTCCTAGCTCCAAATGGATCCATTTATTTATTTTTGCACCTGGGATCAAACTCACAACCTCACGGTTCCCAGGGTAGGCCCTTAGCCAGCTAAGCTAAACCTCAGATCTGAAGCTTAATAATTAAAACTTGGTTTGCAAAGCAAAAATTTCTTTTTTCTTTTCTTTTTTTTTTTTTTTTTTGCTAACAACACGGAAAGAACTAAAGAGATTCCTCAGTGTATTTATTGTATAGATAACTGTTCACAGAAAAAATACAAAACTGGATTTAAGAAAAGTTCAACCTGAAATTTCTTCACCATGTTTCAGAGTTGAGGGGACATTACACTCATCACAACAAACTTTTCACAGCACACTAGATACTCAGCTTGTTGCATTGTCTCTCCCACTGTGGGAAGTACGTACTTCCACATGGTTCTGGGTTTGACCATACATTTTGCTTTGGCCAGTGAAAAATGGGCAAATATGAGACAAGGAATAACATGTTTAGCTCAACATCTTCCCCCATTTTGAACCACCAGTGGTACATGCCTAACTATTCTTTCAGGTGGCCTGTGCCACTCAATGGGACTGTCCTGTGCCGCCCCATCACGAATGTATTAAATGTGTTTTCATGAGTTGCCTCACCTTCCAGTTCACCTGTCTCCTGTTATGAAAACAACATGCTCCAGAAGGTGGTGGTCACTCTAGCCTGATCCCAAAGGAGAACCTGTGCAGAAGAAACCCAGTCCTGATTCATAAAGGACAGCCAGGACCAGCTGGGCCCAGTTCAAGTCTCACTCAAGCCAGCTCACTGTTGGGAGCCACTGAAACTGGAAATTGAACACACATGCAGGGCTGCTGCATGGCTGGGGACACCTGGCTCCAGCTCCAATTAACTAAATAAAGACTGTAGCCACAGGCATTTCACCCCTGTAGTGAAATGCAACTGAGACACTTCTCCTTGTTAACATAATTTGTTACTTGCAAAGTCCTTGAATCACTCCCAAGGTCTGTTCAGTTTCCTGGGTTTCCCATTCTAACCACCTAAATAAATACAGGTGATCCAGAGACATTTCCTGTCTTAGCCCTCAGAGTCTCAAACTCTGCAGAAGGGTTTTGATCCTCCTGGAGTCCTAAAATCATACCACTTGTCTCACTTATTTAAGCCTTCGCCATACACTAGTTTGGGAGACGGTGATCTAGGCCAGGTTCCTGATAGCGCAACAGAGCAGAATCAAGGCCAACTCTCACATAGCTGCATACAGTCACAAAAATTCTGAATTTATTTTATCCCAGTAAAAACTGAATCCCATACATTTGTTTAGACATTTTTGCCCACAGGCAATTATTTATTCTACGTCTATCTCATTTCTGAGGTGCCTCTTTGCAAAGAGATATATCATTACAAAAAAGTCCAGAAAAAACTTCATTAAGTTTTGATCTAGTATCTAGAAAAATACATTTAAAGGCACCTAAAAGTTTCTTTAAGTTTTAGACCACACAATGTAATATTAATGGATAAAAAGCAAGAATTATTTTATTTTTCATGATACAAAGATCACACAGTTGTATTATGCTTACATATATACATCTAAATCCAGTTTGGATTACATCACCATTTTGAAATGAAGAATTCTAACAAGTTGGTATTTGGAATTGCATTTCCTAGGGGCTAACTTTGTGATAAGTACAATCATTATTTTCTTTAATTATAAGAAATTAATCTGGTAAACACATTGGCCAAATTTTTTGGCATCCTTTTATATATATCTAGTTTGTAAAGTATGCATGAAAGGCAATTGTCAATGCACATTTCACTATTTTTTATATGCAATACTCTAATTTATTTAAGACTTTTTAAACTGTAAGAAAGTGTCTCTTGAAGTCTCCCTTCTCTTCCCCTCCTCCATAATTCAACAACTATTTCCTAAAAATCTCAAGAGATGTCAGTGAACCAGTCCAGGTCATTATCCTTATAAAGCCAGTATCTTAATGTGAAAAGGTTGAAATTAAACAAATGAACAATGAAATAAACAAGGGAATTCAAAATTTATGATAAAGGCATAATGAAGGAAAGAAAGCTGATATCAGAGCAAGTAACTAAAGGGTCAGTTAAGAGCCAAAGACTGATTTTGCTTCCCGCTGCAAAAATATGAAGTCAAAACATCATGACCACCAAAATAACCTCTCAACTTATCACATCTAGTTACTAGTGGCCTGGGATGTACTTCAGTGGTACAGTACTTGCCTAGCAGGTGCAAGGTCCTGGGTTTGATTCCCAGTGCCACAAAAAATAAATGTTTTTTTTAAAATCACATATCATATGAGTTTACTAAAACTATGATGAATTTATTACTTCATGACAGTGACAAAAACATTTTATTTTCACAATGCATAAATTTGAGCACAAGTTAGACTTTTGAAAAAAAATCTGTTGATTGAGAATATTCACTAGAACTTACTTTACAATAAGAGATAGTTAGGATAACAACCAAAACCAAAAAAATAACCCTGGTTTGAAAAGGGAGAAAGGGCATCTCTGCCTCCATCACTGGTGATATGTCACCTGTCCGCTGATGCCCTGCTTCAGGTGCACAGAATCACCTCATACTAACCACAGGGATCAATGCTTGGATCAATTCCTGATCTGTCTCAAATGGATGCCTCTCTATTCTCCGTGTTTCAGTCAATTCTCCCTCCTAATGTCAACATCCGTCTCAAATCAATTCCACATAGATCACAACCCTAATGTCACAACCCAGTCCTCAGTCTAGTCTCCTCTCACCCTTACTCCATCACCTTTCCTACAACTTCCCTCAGAGAAGAACAGAATGGAGGCTGTTCCCCAAGGCCAGTGGTGGTGAACATGTGACACGTGTGCTGCAGCAGGCAAGCAGAGCCCTGTCAGCACAAGAGCCACGTCACCCCAGTAGCCGAGCATCAGATAAGCATTTTTTTTAAACCTAAATTAAAACTTCAGTATTCAGGTTTAATTGCAGTGTTGGCACTGTTTGATAAATAAGTGGAGCTTCAGGTTGTGGTTTGGGCACTCAGTCTACAAAAGGTTCACCATCACTGCCCTAGGTTCTGCTCTGTTCCCCACCCATCTCTAATCTTCAAACACTCTCTTTCTGGCATCTTCAGTACTATCAGCATTGAAGAATGATCAAATTTGTTCTAGTTTTAAAAGATAAACCCTCCCTCAACACTATAGTTCACTCCAACCACATTCACCAGTCTCACCTCCTGGCCCTTAGAAGAGTTTCGCCTCACACTGGTCCACATATATCAACTATCACTTCATGTGCTCATTACAGCACTGAACTTGCTCTCAATCACTTCTGGTTAATCCATGGACATGTGTCAGTCTTTTTTTATTTTTTATACAACTCTCACTATTCTCTGGCACCACTGACTTATTTATCTTACACAAGGGTTTTGTTTATTTTTAAATTCCGAGACAACAGTTTCTTTGGTTGGTGTTTCTGTGTTTATCTGTAGTGCTAGGATGGAATCCATGAGCCTGGTAGATTTGAGGTAAGTGCTCTACCACTAAGCTATATTCTCAGCCCACCTTGAGCTTCTTTCTCTTCCTTTTTGAAGACCGTTCCTTTTCAATAACCTCTGCTGATTATTCTTCCTCTGCTCATCCTTGAAATCTTTAGTATACTTCAGGGTTTCATCTTTCTTAGTTTTCTTTCCTTCTTCCTCTCCTTTCTCAACTCATTCCCTGCTTGAAGTGCCATTTATGTAATCAGGGATCAAATCTCTACCCAATCTCTCTCCACAACCACAGAACACTGCATGCAGTGACCCAATGAACATCTCCAGATCCCTTCAATAACATGTGTGGAATTAGTTATTTCTGAGTTTTCTCTGCACACCACATTTCAGCAAACAGCCATATTATCTAATCAGCTACCCTATTTGTGTGGGCATATCCCTACTTCTCCTTCTTATTTATCCTCACATTAAAACACGGGATTATGGTGAGACAGGTAACATTGTGAAAGTGTGAGCTCAGGAACCAGCTGGATTCCTGGGTCTGAATCTCTGCTCTGTCACTGACTGTGTGACTTTGGGAATGTAGCTAACCTCTTTGTATTTTAGTTTTCTTACAAGTAAAAAAGAAATCATTAATAGTACTTATGCTATCTAGGACTGATGTAAAGATTAAAGTAGATAATTGGTGTAGGTTGCAATTGCTGTCATAAGACATACTGCATTTGGGTAACTGAGCACAGAGCCCTACACATGCTACTGGGTAATGCTGCTACTACCACTCAAAAGAGTTGTCATCAGTGTCCATCTGTAGCCAGTTGTACATCTTAAACCTCTCACATCAGGGCTCCTACCTACTACACATACTCCTGCTTCTGCAGCCTCCTTATAGTCTCCCTCTCTTTAGGCCTGCCTCTCTCAATCTGTTGTCCAGGAAGTAGGGAGCGTAGTCTTCCTAGTAAGCCACTCAGTCACGCTGCTGCAGGAAGGTCCTCTGCAGCTCTCCACACTCTCCAGAGCAGTCACAACCATGCCAATGTGGCTACCAGCCTCCACCCCTGAGCTCTACTAGTGCCCTCAAAGTTCACCTCTTATAACCTCCTCCCTGCTGGCCACCCTGACTCCAAGTCTCCCATAGCCCAGCCATATGCAACTCTTCCATTTCCTCAGACATGCCTTGTACCTGTTAGTTTTCTTTGTAGTTTACACTATGACATGGAACGTCTGACCCTTTGCCTGCCTGCCTTCACTGGGTCTCAGCATGATCACTGTTTTTTTCCTGAAGCCTCCTCTGCCAACCACAAATCCAGGTCTGAAGTTCCCCATATTTGTTCTCCATGGTACCCACTCATTCTGTCACCATTCACTTCTCCTATGCCATTGACACACCCTTCGTTCTTGTCACCTTCAACAGATGACAACCCATGTGGCATCAGGTATACCATCTTTCTTGATTACCACTGTTTCTCCAGGGCTATGTCACTGGAGAGACTAAATAAGCAGCTGTTAAATTATTTTACAACTAAAATGATAAATGGCTAAAATGAAAAATGATAACAAATAAACAAAAGCCCACCTAATATGTGAGTCCCTCATCAAAGACATTTTATGGCTTCACTGTTCAATTAAAGATAAGTTTGAGAGGCCAATAATATGACATCAACATTAATAAAATAATTTTTAATATCTGTTTGGTTGTAGAAATTTGACCAAGGCCCATAACAGACTACCACATACTAGCACATAAAGGATCACAGAGTTGAACCAAACTAAAGCTGAATACCTGGTGTCAACAATAAATGTTTTATCCTAAGCAAAATTTTCCAGAAATTGATAGAAACCAGTGGATAGTACTAAAAATCACTTGAAGTCTTAATTACAATATTTGCCTACTCTAATATGATAACAACCAATCCTATTTAGCTTTTCATTTCCAAAGTAACTGAATTTTATAACTTATTTTTGTTCTTCAGTTAGTGCCATAACAAGTTACTTGTCTCTTAAGCACAACATGACTGAGCCATTTAAGAGGGTACAGGTGCAGCTGTGCATCCAATTAGACAGGCAATTTCCCAGATTACATGGGCAGGATCCTCACATCTTTATGAAAATTCAGTCCTATGGTTCAAAAGCGAAGTATGATACCCACCGAAAAGGCTGCATTTAAAAAGTAAACAGATCATGCTGTGCAAGGTGACTCTTCAGACTTGATTTTTCTACAGCCTTGTTTATCTGACCCCCTCCCACCAGAAGTCAAGCTGATTTGGATGTGTTCACAATGAAAGGATATTCTTCAGTTTGGGATGGGGAAGTCACATTAAATATCTGAACCTTCTTTCTTAATTCAAAAGTAGAGAGAATTATCCCATTCTCTGAAACATCCCTGTAATATTTCAGGAGCAGTGAAGTTAGCATGAATTCTCAGAATTTGAATAAAATTTTTTGAGTGAGCTCATATTTGATACTAGCAAAACATGTTCTTTCTAACTCTTCCACATAGTAATCTTTCTGGGTAGTTTAGACATCTAAAGAAGGAAAATGTAGGTGGAAAATGGTTATCTCCTCATAATTCTAACAAGAATTTCTCCATTTTAGCACTTTTTTTTCATATGAGCAGGCATCATTTATACTTCCTTTGTTATAAAATCATCTTTGAATGCTTTCATCTGGATTTTTTTATATTGATTTGTAAGAATTCTTTATAGGCAAAAAATTTACCTTTGTGAATAAAATGAATTGCAAAATTTCCTTCTGGTTTGTTGGCTTCTCTGCTGGCTTTACTTATGATGGTTTTATATTCTTTGCAGAACAATTTTACATCATTTTTTTAGCACTATCTTGATTTATTTTCCTAGTAATTTTTTTCTCAAATGGAAAAGTAATTTTATCAAATATACATGTTCTTGCCAAAATGAATGAAATTCATGTTTACATGTTTTTCTTTGTAAAACTCCAATGACAGAAAATAAGGTATTTTCTTCAAATATAACCTTTTTTCCCTGCTTTGTTTAGTATGCTTTGTAAAGCTGGTAGAGACAGAAGTCTAGGTGAAAGAAGTAGCTGACAAGAAGCCTTTCACATGATCATAACATTCAACTGCTGTCAAAAGAAAAAAAAAGGAAAAGTTTTAACTTTATAGCTATAAAAAACTTACCTCAATTTTCCATCATTTACCACATACTATAAGTCAATTTTTAAAAATAGGATAATAGTCTTTTATTATAAGTTCTTAATGGTACTGTAATACTCATTTTAAATGCTACTACAAGTATGTTCTCTTCTAATTGCTGACTGTAACAGATAATTTTTCTTTTTGTTTTGGTACCAGGGATTCGAACTCACAACCTCATGCTTGTCAGGTAGGTGCTTATGTCACTGAGCTAAATCCCCAACCCCACTATATATATTTTTTTAAATAAAAAACCTAGACTGGTGACAATGTAATGATTAATTGAATTCATTTGCTGGTGTTCCCTTCATGATCAAAACTAAGAGCTGATTCTAGAAACTGACAATAGAGGCAAGAGGATAGATAATACTCTAGTTTTTTTTTAATAAGTGTTCAAAAATTATTTTAAAGAATAATCATGAGACTTATATTTCTTAAAAAATTGTAGTAACTGCATGATTTATTACTTTCTATTACTAGTACAAAAGGCGGCCATCCCAGGGCAAGAACCAGCAGTGTCTCTGGAGAACCAGCAGCGTCTTGGGAGATCCACGCCATGTTGGAACTTAAGATGCTGGGAAACCAAGCAACCAGCTCGCCTCCCTGGTAAGCAGCTGAGCGCAGGCTGAGAATCAAACATCCCTTCTCCCCCCCCTCAATTAGCAAGTGGGAGCCAGAGATCTGAGCATCTCTTGGGAGGCTGACCATATGCAATATAGTAAATAAGGGGGATTTCCTTCTACTATCTCTTTGAAAGCAAATATTTTTTATCAGTGTTTTGCTTTGTTCTGATCAATGGTATTGCTCTATTCAATATTCTGTTTTGATAAGTTCTATAATGTTCTGTATTTCCTTTGATTTTGCTATACCTGATTGAAAGAATAACTATTGTGAAGATAACGAGATATACTATGGTATCTATTACTGTTATCCTGGTAACCTGCTGTGAAGTTCTGTACCAATTTCACTACACTGTCTCAATTGTCTTGTTCTATTGTATTTTATAATAAAAACAATAAAAAAATTTTAAAAATAGTACAAAAGGAAGAGATGCTCATATAAAATACACATAAAAACTCTTATTAAACATAATTTAAGGGCTGGGGATTTAGCTCAGCGGCATAAGCACTTGCCTTGCAAGCACACAGTCATGAGTTCAATCCCTGGTACCAAAACAAAACAAAACAAAAAACCCAAACATTTAAGATTCTTTAAATTAATAATTTGAGAATATAGTTATTTTTGTAAGATTATTTATTGATATATTCTAAGTTTATTTAATTACTGTTTTTTATGAAAATGCTACACAAAAAAATGCTCGAACAGATTACTTAAAACTGAATTTCCAAAGTACTGCTTAAATATCAAAAGAAACAACAATGATTTAAAAAAAACTGTGGTAGAATATCTTTTAGTTAAAAAATCTAGAACAAAAGATATGGTAGAAGAACAAAGAGGAAAGGATTGGTTATATCAGAGAAGGAAAACTTCAAAGAATGTGTATGTAATTATTTTTTATTATGCATCCATATGTAATTATTATTTTTTATTCTTATGTTCATCACCATATCCATTCTTTGACAAGAAAAATATAGGGTGGTAACTGCAATGAGATGAACATCCCTCCCTCCACCACAGGCATCTAAATATAATTTTGTATCAACCAAAACGAACATTATTAAGAAGGCAAAGTAAAAGAGCAAATTCTTTCAGACACAAAATCTTATATATCTCAAATGCTAAATTTCTCTGAAAAAAATTACTTACTTGGATTAAAGAGTAAAATCATTGCTAAAAATCACTATTACATATAGCGGGGCCAAGGATTTAACTCAGTAGCATAATTTTATCTACAAAAGGTAACAGGATTTAAAAAAAAATATTAACAGTTGATCTTATCTACTATCTGTAATTGAAAGAGAAGCATTTTGTGCACTATTCCTTATATTAACAGTGATTTATCCACAGTCCATCAGAGCTAAATTTCCATAACTATGTGATCATCTCTCTGACCCTCAGTTTCTAGATCTGTAAACTGAACTATTAACATCTAGCTATCAGGTTTACTGCTAGGACTCAATGAGATAATAGATGTAAAATGCTTACCACAGAGGACAAGAGAAGGTAAAATTTCAGTAAATATAGACTGAAGTTAATTAGTTGCTTCATCAAAATACCAATGCATAGGCTAAAAGTAAGTATTATAAGCAATAATGCAACTAGAAAAACAGAAACTACTGCAGTGATGCAAACCTTTTAGAGCTTCTGATGATAACAAATAGCTCGCTGCAGCATGCATGCCGCAGGTTTTGCCAGCACTGGGCCCTAGTGCATGCTAGGCAACATCCTATTGCTGAACTATAACCCCAGAGCTCACTGAGGGAAGAGATTTGTGCTGGGGCAAAGCTGGTCAAACAACTGGGTGTAATCTCTCAGCATCTTAAGACCAGGGTAAAGGCTCAGAACACAGAATCCAAGATGATTCCGTGTATCCTGAGCACTGTATACAGAACTAATCAGAAGAGTGCTATTTTCAATTCTTCATATACATCTGTTGAGAAACCAAGCAAGTCTTCAATAGGAGAGTACCAGGCCAAGCAAGTTTTTGATAGGATAGATATCCCAATGCTTTATTTGTGTGAGGGGTAAGGCTGACCATGAAATCCAGATACAAAAGATTTCTTCTTCCCATCCTTATGGCAACTCTGAGTGTTTGCCAGCTTGCCCTCACTCTGCAGAGCATATTTCCTTTCTAACTTCAATTGATGTGCATTCCTGCTACCTTTTTCTGTGTGACCTGTCCAATTATTTGTTTAGGATATTGCTATGATTTGTTTCTGGGTGGCCCCCCAAACCTCATGCAGTTATGAAGAGGGCTGAGTCTAGCATTTGTGATTGGTTCATTGTGTAGCACTGGGATTGGCGGTGTGAGTACCGTACCCACCCAGGGGCAGGGAGCCAGCATACAATAGAAGGGAGGGAAGGAGGTGTGCCTTTTGCCCTTTTGCCCTTGTTGCTTGCAGCCACTTTGTGAAAGGACTGAAACCTCCAAAAACTGTGAGCTAAATAAACCTTTCTTTCCCTAATTTTGGGCGTCAAGTATTTTGTCTCAGCAAAGAGAGAAAAAGAACCAAGACAGATACCAAGAATGTGGAAAGAATTTCCCTGAGACCTGTCATTCTGGTAACTTTTATATAAGTATTCCTGGATTTTTAATTCTATTCTAGAACTCTACATGTCTGTCTCTATGCAAGTATTACACTGTCTTGATTACATTACAACTTTATAATATGTTTATAACACGGAATCTGAAACAAGCACACACAAGTTATAGCTCTAAGAAGCAAGTTGGGCAATGTTCTTACTCAGACAAAGGCACTGCTTAGACAAACACTGCATAACATTAGCAGACCTCAGGTTCAGGAGTGACTCCATACAGAGAAATACAGAAAGATACTACAAGCACAGCATTTTTCTATTTATTTATATAATTTGCTACTCAATCTGATGTATGGTTGTATTCATTTACAAAACTATTGTTTAAAAATAATCACATAGGTAGGGAAAATGTAAAGAATGACAAAAGTTTATCAGTAAAGATGTCATAAAATAATTGTTAAACTCCATCCTGATTTCTCTTTTAAGAGAATTCAGTGAAATATGTTTCAGAATCAAAATTTTACTATTTTGGCAAACAGAATGCATTATGAAATGTAAAGAAAACTATGGTGCCAGCCCTTCGATCATGAATTAATCTCACTTACTTGTGAATCTGACTACTAAACAAGAATGCTGGCTTCTTTGAAGCCCTGCACTTATCCAGCACATACATGGGAGGCATGTAAGAAGTATTTGTTGAGTAAATGAATTCACATGAACCCTCAACTTGTAGTATTTTTCTCAGTGACACCCAGAAGCTGTCATGTGTCTCAATTTCAGTGAAATTTTATCATTTTGACTTTCAGTCCATTTCAATCTTCTAATAAAGTCTTTTGGTCAAAACAAAGTGACAAAAAAAACTCCAAAAAACAAAGTGACATCTCTATGATACTTAGCAATGAGAAATATGATTAAACATAATATTCATTACACAAAATGTATAGCAGCTTCCTTGAGTTCAGGGTAAAAATGCAAAACTATACAAATTTAAATAGCAATGCTTTGCAGTATCTGACAATGTTCAAAAACAGACTTTAAACTTATCATTCACACTGGAACAAATACATTTGAAATCTTACTTTGTTCATGACAGTTCAGAATTCAAATTACTGTGTTCTGTTATGCACATTACATAAGTTCTCCAGAACAAAAAGAACATTACCATAAGATAAACTTAGCCTCAAGAATGTTATGCAACATAAACCCTGAAAATAATATTATATGACACTCTGGATAACTTCTTTGAAAAGAATGGTTATCTACCATAGGCATCATGTTTGTTAGTATAATTAAAGATGTTTTCTTTTCAGTAAACACTAAAAAAAACCCAATACAGTATTAGGAACTGAGTTTAGTATGTGGCTAAATCTAGGATTGTGTTTAATAATTAAAGAACGAAGTTCCCTTTACATTCAGCTCCCTAAAGAAAATGAAACAAATACATAGCTATGCTATAAATTCAAAAGAAGAAAGTCACTGTAGTTGCTTAGAAATAGTTTTAAATGTTGATAATTTCAGGATTACTAAAAGAAGAAACAAAACTCACAGAGAATGCTGACCCACTGTTTGATGTTACAACAGCATGCTCTTCATCATGCAGCTTTATTGAGAGCTCCCACTTAGCCACATTGGGTTTCATAACAGGAACTCTGTAACAGAAAAGAGTAAATGTAACTCTTAATAATTATATATTATTATCTCTTAACTAACTTTCCTTTAGCATTACATGTGTGGAGTAAAACTGCCTAAGAATATATTTCAGAACATTTTATTTTAAAAGGCTCTATCCACCCTTGAGAGAAAAGGTTTCAGATTTAAACTAGAGAGATTTAAAAAACAGATAAGCCAAAGATAGCAGCAAGCACTCTGGGATAATGTGGTATCATCATCTCTTCTAAGTACTATCACCTACTCTAAATATGAGTTGCTGAATTATGACAGTCTACAACAAATTAATCTTAAGTAATATTAATTTGTTTACTATTCAAGACAGTTTTTAAATCACAATAAATGAACACTCTTGTCACACTTAAACTCCAGAGACATCAAATGAGTCATTGAGTCAGTATGTAATTGTTGCCATAGATTTGTTTTGGTTTTGTTTTATTATTCATAATTGCTGAGAATAAAATCATACTAAAGAGTGATCCATGCATTATTCTGCTTATAGGAAAGAATGCTGCTTCATAAAGTCAATTATAAAATTACCTTAGTATATTAACCAAAGATAAGCACAAGGAAAAAGCAAATCAAAATTAAATGATTTGCAAGTTCAATCAGTACTAAGTGGTTGGTGTTAAGTTGTGGGGTATCAAAAATGAGTGAGATGTGGTTTTTAACTAGGGAACTTATACAAGGTCTATGTCTTTTCTAACCTTGATTTTCACCAATGCCTAAAATCCAAACAAGGTTTTCATATCTTTGAATGATACTCATCTTACACAGATCTTTTTGGGTGTATGGTCAACATTACGTTGTTCAGAAAACCTAAGTCAAGTAGCCAGCAACCAAATCAAAACCTTTAGAATAAAATGTGTTTCCAAAAAATTTTACAAAGCAACAACAATGTAATGATTTCAGAATCGATCTAATTTAAATATTATGCAATTACATTTTTGTATTTGTGAAGTATTATTTACTAAGCACTAAACATTAGCATTTTGTAGTATCCAGGCCAGAGTTTAAGCCACAGTTCTAAAAAGGATAAAAGGTTATGTTTTCATTTATGCTGCAAAATTTCAAAAGAACTGTGTTTTTCAGTATAAAAAGTCTTAAAAGCTGTGTTTGTATTAAATTATTTCCAGTCATACTACCTATTGCATGATGATTAATAACTGAGGTAAATATCTGTATTTGGCCCACCATTTGATCTGTTTCCTGAAGATGAAGAAATACTTTAAACATTAAAAATGGAAAAAAAACTAGAAGAGTTAAAAATGCATGAAGAGAAACATGTACACAGGCTTGGAAGATGCTTGTTTCAGAGGACAGAGCTTCACACAAGAGTATCTGACTGAACAGAGGCTTCAGGGAACAACACAGGAGAAAGAAGGGGAGAAAGAAAGTGAGGTACAGCAAACAAAAGCAGGAGAATGCTTCATGCTCCAATCTTCTTCTCTTAGCACCTATATTCCACAGGGCATTTATGTGTTCCTGTTTGTCTCCCCTACTGGCCTGTGAGCCCCTTTCAAACCATTGTTCTTTTTTGAAAAAATTTACTCATGAGGGGTGAGGAGCTGCAGATGGAAAACTAACGCCTTGCATGTCCTTGGTGAGTGCTCTGCCACCAAGCTACACTCACAGTGCCTGCCTTACCTTCATATCCCCAGTTCCCAGCACAGGCTGAGGACAAAAGGCTGAGGAGCATCTGCTCTGTGCCAGGCTTGGGCAGGAGAGATGAGCCTTAAAACTCCTCCAACCCCCCCTCCGGGGGGGGGCCACTTCCTGAAGTACATGAACTTCATGTGTCTCCTCCCCAGACAGCACCTTTGGTCACCTATAATAGCAATAATACCCACCCTTTGGGGGACATTGGTTTTTTGGGGGGTTTTTTGGTATGTGGGATCAAATTCATGGCATAGTGCTTGCCAGACAGGTGCTTGCTCTGCTGAGCTAAATCCCTGGCCCCTATATTGTGATGTTGGAAATAGAGCTAGGATTGTGGTGCAACCTGGTTTTCTTGGAACTTTGCTTGCCATGATAAATATGTGGCTGCCCTGCTCATGATCATTCTATGGTTTTCCACTTCACACTAACTTACATCTTAAGCTATCTACCATTCAAGTCATTTAAAAGTTATGTTCCACTCTTAGCACTCAATTTTATTTCTGATTGTTCTCTGACTTGGATATCTGTTTGGGTTAGTGTCTTAAGCCAAACTAACAGGAGGCAGAAGACTAAGAACTAAGGAATATGCTCTGCTGAATCACAGAAGCTGGTAAAAAACAAAACAAAACAAAAAAACAACTCAGCTCTGCCATTGCAGTCATAAGCAAACTATTTAAGTCTTAGTTCTTTTAAACATCAAATTAGGATAATTAACATCTGCATTAATAGGGCTACATTGAAGATTAAGGCATGTAAAGGCTAACTTTTATTATGCTGATTAGCCACATTGAGGCCTGCACTTTTCTCTCCCCACCATCCCTAATAGAATCCACTCTTTACAGAAACTTTGGAGTCTCCTCTCTGCTCTCCAACAGATTCTTCAGGACATTACATCTCTCTCAGATTGCTTTTTAATTACAGCATATATTCCAAGGTCTCCTTTTTGCTTAACCTACACTATATGCTGTAAAAGTTTAGGGGTCTGAGGGAGGCAACTCTTTCAAATGAATGTTGAGACCTTTTCAGTGATGTAATCATTCTCTGCTTCCGGAGGAGGTGGGAAGTTGCTGATTCTGACATCCTGTTCCAAGCCAGCACTCACTTTCCCACAGAAAGCAATCTTGCAGATGGTGGTAGTTGCCCGTCTTTGGGACCTAGCTACTATTTATTTTTCTGTTGTTTTATTTTGATCCACATCTGTTTCATATATGTTACAGCTTGCCCCAGGAGGGACCTTCTGAAAAGAGCACACATTTCTGAGTGAAAGCCCTGAGGTTTAAGTCGAAGCTAGTTCTTTTCCCAGCAATGTACCAAGTATCCTTTGGAACAAACATTACACCTGTAGAGGGAACAGAGCAGAACCGGACAGGCTAGGAAAAGCTGCTGCTTCCACTGGGCACATAGTTCTTAACCAAGCTGCACTTTTCTAATGATTTCTTTTACGGTGGTATGTGAACAGAATGTAGGAGAGAAACTTCACTGTGAAACAAAACCTCAAGATTCTAACAGTTCTGGCTTTACTTAGGTCTGAAAGTAGTTTTGTTTTGGTTTTTAAGTAAAATGGGTGGCTTGAACATACATGCCAGGTGATGAGCAAAATATTAATATGCTCTGAAGTGAAAATAGGCTATAATAAAATATGAAGATAATAATACAAACCTGAAAGTATATATACTCTAATTTGAAAAAATCACGTAAGCACATTAATAATTACTTTGAAACAATAATCATAAACACGTTTATAACTATTACCTAAAGTTGATGGTATCAACCTAAAGTTGTATTTTATTTTTTAATTAAGTCTATTGGCCCATTTTACATATACAAAGTGATCATATTCATCAGGTTTGTTTTGTTTTGTTTTTATTTTTTGGTACCTGGGATCAAACTCACAACCTCGCGCTTGCTGGGCAGGTACTTGAGCTGCTGAGATATACCCCGGCCCTATATCTTACATTTTAGAGAAGAACTGTATACATCTATTAAATGCAAAATAGTGCAAAGGAAAACTTTTATGACTAATTCTCTGACAGGGGGAATGAGAGGTCCCAGAACTTCAGCTGGCTACAGTAACAATATGCAGAATGCAGTTTCCTCTACTGAAATACATCCCTACTGAAGACTGCCATCAAGCCCAGAGCTCAGACTCTGCAACTTCAATGTGCAACCTGCAAAATTTTTCTGAAGCTACAACTTTAAAAACAAACAAAATCCCAAATAACCCAGTAAGGAAGACTTCATATAAACAGCAACCCACAAAGAAATCAAATAATAGCTGTTACCCAAGCCTATATACTTTATTACCACACAGCCAAAATGATGCTCAGTAAAACCTACTTTTTGTTTATTTTGATGAAAAAACTGTCTGTTGATTGTCACTTGTCTTATTACAATGCATTCAATTTACTGGAACATTGCCATTCCAGTAGATTTTTATCTTCAATTAGCAATGACCATGATCATCTTAAAACCATATTATCAGACACTCAGAAAAGCTGATTTTCCATTGTGACACTATACAGGAATAAACACTGAGTTAAAACAATGCTAATGGTCAACGAATAATTAAGACTCACTTCAGGATAACTTTCACAGTGGGTGGGCTGTAAACCGATCCAGAATAGCATGCTGCATTCCATAGCCAAGGAGGTCAGTTCCTGCATACAAATCTTCGCAGGAAGAAAAAGGCCTTCAGAAAGTGGCCCATTCATCTGAACCAAGTCCCAAGAATCTCCAGCACAGTGAAAAGCTATGTTATGCAAGCACAGAGATGTATTCAGCGGGGGTAGTCAGAACCAGCTATGTGGAGACTACAAAGGAGCCCTCCCATGGTTCATGAATAAGTCGAGGAAATGATCAGGAAAAAAAAGAGAGAAAGATGTTTAGACAGATGGCCCACTTAAAATGCCCGAGACAAGGCATAAGCAATTTTAATGAAACTTTAGATCTAGCATATGAACTGTTTCTTATTTCCCCCAAGTCGGGGGGAAAATAACTCCAAAAAAGATAAAAATTCAGCAATTTGCTGAAAAACCCACTTCCAGCAAGTTTAGAGAAAGTCACAAATGTGTTTTAATAGTGTACTATACTCATGTAAAATTCTTCACAGAACCATCAGCTATCAAAATGAATATAAAAAGCATGGAATGAACAGATTAAAAGAATTTTACAAAGACGTCTACTGCCAACCTAAACAAAAATCTATGCCTTACAACAGTCCAACATTAAAGTTCACCACTTCAGAAGAAAGACAAAAGCAGAATTTTCAGAAAACCCCTTCAAAAAGCTACAAATTGACACAGAGAAGGATGATAATTTTGCCTATATGCAATTTAAAATGTGTACATCTAAATACATGAGATTGTGCAGATGAATCTACCATAAAATTGTGCTGAAAAAGGGGGTCCATCCTCAAGTTTGGTGTTTTAGTATGACAGAAAATTAGACAATTGACATGTGAATCTAGGACTTAATACATGTTACTTATGCCAGGGATTTAGCTCAGTGGCGTAAGCACCTGCCTGGCAAGTGCAAGGTCATGAGTTTGATCCCTGGTACAAAAACACACACACACACACACACACATACACACATATATGTGTGTGTTACTTACTATCTAACATATTTTAATGTTAGGCATATTCCATTTTCTTCCTCTACCAATAAGGGCTTAGGGTACCAATTTAGAGTTAGAGTACATTACTCAGGAAAGGCAGTGTAGTCTAGCTGTCACTCTAGTCACTCAAAGTTACTCAGTGTCTGACTGACAGAATGCAAATCTTCAAAGGCTGTGTGACAAGTTGCCCTCTTTATTCCTGTTCCTTATCAGTAAAGATAGAATACCTAGCCTATAATGAGATTGTAGATATAAAATACTTAGATTAGCGATTGGTACACAAATGCTAAGTAGCTTAGTTTTCATCACCACTTATAATTTGTTTGGTGCAGAAATATATGACTACTATCTCTGCAATGCTATTCAATTTTTTAAAAATAACAGTATACATACAATCTAAAAGAAATTAAAATTAGTATATCAAAGAGACACCTGCACTCCACGTTTATTGCAGCACCACTCACAGCTAACAGACATCAACCAAAATGCCCATCAACAGATGGAAACATAAAGAATATACAGTGTGTATATACCATGGAATACTATTCAGCAACAAGAAGAAATCCTGTCATTTGTAGCAGTGTGGATAAAATGACGTGATATTATGTTAAGTAACATGAGCTAGACACAGACAAATACTGCATGAAGGCATTCATATGGGGAAGCTTTAAAAAAAAAGTTGGCTTCATAGAAGTAGACTAGAAAAGTGTTCAGTTAGCAGAGGTTAGGAAAATTAGAAGGAAAGGGAGCGGGCAGCTAGATTATAGGTACCAAATTAAAGTTACATAGAAAGAGTAAGTTCTGCTGGGGATTTAGTTCAGCAACATAAGCGCCTGCCTTAAGTTCTTACATTTCATACCACAGTAGGATGACAAGTTTACCACACTTGTTTATACATTTTATAAAGAACTATAGGGATTCCAATTTTTTAATTCTACAAAGAATTAAAAAATGCTTAAACATAAGGAAATGCTAATTACCCAGATTTGATAATTATACACTGCATAAATATCACACAAGTGAAACCAAAACAT
Source organism: Hydrochoerus hydrochaeris (assembly GCA_004027455.1). NCBI lineage: Eukaryota > Metazoa > Chordata > Mammalia > Rodentia > Hydrochaeridae > Hydrochoerus > Hydrochoerus hydrochaeris. The sequence continues at coordinate 82,734 of PVLA01007314.1, read as the reverse complement.
ATAATGTAAAATGTTAAAAAAAAAAAAGTATAATAAAAGGAAAATAATTAAATAACATACAGTGAAACTCTCAGTAACTCTGTCTGCCTACAGATTAAATAGTGGGCCATAGATTATATTTGCCTGTTCTAAAGCTTCAAATCAACAGATTCCCAAAGTATGTACTCTTACATGTGGCATTTTTGCTCAATTTTTTTCAGCTTTACAGTTTATTTACTTTATTAGTACATGTTTGCAGTACCTAGTGATTACATTCATCATGGGAAATTATACACATACATATCTTAATTCCTTTTACTACACCTCTTGGGCCCCTCAATATTTTTCAAGTTTATCCATGTTGCTAAATAGTTTATTTTTTCTTTTACTAATGAGTAACGTATTATACAAATATATTAAAATTAGTTCATCCTTCTGTTTGATGGATACTTGGGTTATTTCTATTTTAGAGTTATGATGAAGAAAGCTATTACTATAAATAATCATTGTAAAAGACTTTTTAGGGCTGGGGATTTAGCACAGCGGCATAAGCACCTGCCTTGCAAGCATGCAGTCTTGAGTTCGATCTCCAGTACCAATTAAAAAAAAAAAAAAGACTTTTTCAGGACATATGCTTTTATTTCTTGGGAAAGGAAAACCTGGAGTAGAAGGAAATATTGAGGTAAGTGAATATTTAATTTTCTTTAAGCTGCCAAACTCATAAAGGATCACAACAACTCTGTTCCCACAGTAGTGGAGTCATTCTATCTCCTTGCCACCATTGGTGTGGTTAGTCTTTGGCTTGTAGCCAGTCTAGTAGCTGGGAAACCACATTTCATTGAGTTTAATGTGTATGTCCCTTCTGGCTGATGATGCTGAGGTCCTCATGTGGTTATCTGGAATGCCAAACCACCACTTATCTACTGTCTTTGTTTTTCTGGCCTATTCCAGACTACCATATAGCTAGAATCACAGAATGCAGCTTTTTCAGATTGGCTTCTTTTACCTTGCAATATGTACATAAGCCCCCAACATGTCATTTTTGTGGCTTACTAACTCATTTGTCTTTTTTGCTGAGTAACATTGAATTATATATTTATTTACCACTCATCTATTGATGGGCATATTGGTTACTTCTCTGTTTGGTCAATTATCAATAAAGCTGCTATAAATGTTCAAGGTCAGGATTTAATGTAGATTGTTTCTAACTCATTTTGCTAAATATCAAAGAGCACGACTGCCTGATCTCTTAGTAAAAATGTTTAGTTTTATAGTAAGTTGCCAAAATGTCTTCCAAAGTGACTGAACCTCCAGCAGTAAATCAGGTTTCCTGTTGGTCCCCATCCTTGGTAGAATTTAGTTTTGTCAGAATTCTGGGGTTTTATAACTCTAAGAGGTATGCAATGGTATTTTTTGTTGTTATTTCAATGGAATTTTTTAATATTAACAAAATCCAACTTATTTTTCCTTTTGTGTTTTGTACTTATTATAGTCCTTAACTAAACTAAGTTCAAAAGATATATTCATGTGTTTTCTTTTAAAGATTTTACACTTAGACCTATGATTGAGTTCTAATTTTCTCATGTGGTAGAGATAGGGATGGAGCCCATTCCAAAAGAATCTGTGTAACAAATCCTGCAACTTTGTTCAGTAATAAAGCTATATTATCTCTCTTTGGTCCTTTTGCATTTCTACAGAAATTTCAAAAACAACATGCCAATTTCTTCCATCTCTTCTTTAAAATATAGCCCTAAGGAAAATGCATTAATGTAAAAAAAAGGGAAACCTTAATAATTTGTCCTCTAAACTGTAAACAAGTTTTTAGTTTTCCCCAACAAAGTATGGCAATCATAAGTCTTTTTTGTTAAATTTATTCCTACTTTTTGTTTTTAAGTTTTCTTAAGTAACCAATTAAGTTATTCCAGAAAACTTTCTTTCCAATCGTTATTCCTCAGTACTTTTTCATGCTTTATTAGTTATAGTGTAGAATTTATTATTTTTTAAAAGTGTTTGTCTAGGTATTTTTATGCTACATTTTGTTTTTTGTTTGTGGTGGGGTTTTTTGTTTTGTTTTGCTTTGGTTTTTGGTATAAGGAATCAAACTCACAACCTCACACTTGCCAGGCAGGGGCTGTTTTTTATGCTATGTTAAAAAGAACTTTTTTCATTGCTGCTTGTTTACTGAAATACAATTTACATTTAAATACTTTTGTAATACTACGACCAGTTGTTTTGTAGATTCCAGAAGGTTTTCTATGCAAATTATTTTTTTGTGAATAAAAACTTTTTCCTTTCAATTTCTAAGCACTCCCCCTCCCCAACAAGCAAGGGTCTTCAAGATAATCTGAATAAAAGTAATAAAAACAAACAACTTCCTCTTGTTCTCAATCTTAAAATGACATTTCACAATTTTTCTAGTATTCCTTGCCTAGGCTCCCAACACATGTAAGTTACACTTAACTAATTCTAGCCCATAAGTCACTGAGGTTCTCTCCAATCTTTTAAAACAGATTTACTGAGGTAAAATAGACATATAGATAGATAGATAGATAGATAGATAGATAGATAGATAGATAGATAGATAGATATAAATAAAATTTAAAAACCAGGTTTAATATATACAACTCATGAATTTGGATATAGGTGTACTCTCTTACCAATGATCACAATCAAGGTAAAAAAAAAACTATCTATGATCTCCTTCTGTCCTTTCTATAATTCTTCAATTCTTGAAAATATCATTTTCTTTCAAGTCTCTTTTATCTTAAAGCTTACCTGTTCTTTCTTTTGCCATCATTCAACATGCTTTACAGTTTATCAAGTAAATCATCCATGGCAGATACAGTACATTTATACTAGGAATTCCTACTTAGTAATTTCTTATAGTTTCAATTTCTCTGTTGACATTAACTCTGTATTCCTTCTTTCTGATCTTTAATATTTAAAATATTTTTAATACTTAATTTTTTATAGCTGCTATAAATTCCTTGTCCATGATTCCAGCATCTTAGTTATCTCTCATTTGATTTCTATTGACAACTATGGGTCACTTTTTTTGGGGGGGACTGGGTCTCCCTATGCAGTTCAGCTGACCTTGAGACCACTTTGTAGCCCTGATTGGTCTCAAACTCACAAGGATCCTCACGCTTCAGCCTCCTGAGTGCTGCGATTACAGGCATGTGCCACCATGTCCAGTTTGTCTTTATTCTTTTTCTTTTTCTTTTGGTAGTACCAGGGATCAAACTCACAACCTTGCACTTGCCAAGCAGGTGCTTATGTCACTGAGCTAAATCCCCAGCCCCTATCTTTTTTTTTTTTTTTTCTGCGTCTGCAATCGAACTCACGACCTCACGTTTACCAGGTGAGCCCTTAGCCAACTAAGCTAAACCCTGGAGCACCCTGATCTTTATTCTTGAATTACATGCCAGCTGAATTTTTATTGTATGCTGGATTGTATGCATGTTGCAGGGACTGTACACACTATGTTATCTTCATCTGAAAAGTACTGATTTTTTTATTACAAGCAGTTAGAGTTGATAACTGAAGTTGTGAAGCCTTTCTTCAGTGTTATACTAAGCGATTGTTATAGGCAGCTGAGTAAGTTAGAAATATACGCAGTCAGGGGTGGGGGTTTAGCTCAGCTGCGTGTCTGCTTGGCAAATGCCAGGTTGAGAGTTTGATCCCCGGTACCAAATAAAAAGAAAGGAAAAGAAAAGAAATATAGGCAACTAGACAGGGCTAGGTCCTCGAAGGATCCAATGCAGAAGCCCAGATACCTTGCAACTGTGGGGAGACAGACACCTCCTGCTGTGGGCCAGGCCTCAAGACAAAAGATCTAACAAATGTACCCATATCCTAAGGACTGATATTCTAAATAGTTCTCTATCACCCGGAGGAAGTCAGGAGTCACCATCCCAACCCTCTAGGGAAGAGTCCTTGCTCCCTAAGAATGCCCACTTTCTATGTGACTCACTTCCTCACTTTTACCTGAAGAATTAATCTTATTGGTTAACAATAATTCTGTCCCATCTTATGTCCCAGTGAGTTCCCAGTTTTTCGCACTTTGAATCTGCCTCACCCCATGATTTTACTCCATAAAAGTCCCTAGAAAAGACAGTCTTTGGCAACCCACTTGGGACCCCTCAGCCTCTCTCAGACAGAAGCTTTCTTCCTCTCAATAAATATATTCTGCTCTAAACCTCCATTGTTCCTAAAATTCATTCTTCGATTTTAGAGAAGATGAACTCATACCGAACATATAGTAGGTAGGGAGTTTCATTTCCCTATATCAAAATATTTATTTCATTTTATTGTTAGCAAATAAAAATCCAAATTCCAAAAATACAGTGTTTCCTCCTGAGACCTGGTCCTTCTAGCCTTTTAATGGAAAGCTCGAAGTGCTTAAAGTACCCTCAAATTGGATTCAGAATGCTAAGCATTATCATCTCTTTCAGTGGCAACTAAAATTTAAACTTGGTACATTCAGAATTCCAGCAGGTTTTTTGCACATATACACTTCAAGGTCAACCAATGATTTGAGGAAAGCTAATTTCAGTATGGAATGCCTAAGTGGGTTGTTCTCCTTTTGCTATGATGTGCCTGCCCAACTTTTAGCAGTTCTGACAATTCTAAACAATTTTCTTGGCAGTCTGAGGCAGTAAGACTAGGGCCAACTACCTAGGGCTAAGACTAGCCATGCCTTGACAAATGCAATACTGGTTGCTCTTAAAGTAAAAGCCATGTACATGGGCATTTTCACCCACTGTGATTTCCTTCTTGTAGGATCAGATTTAGTTGTTTATTCACAACCTTTAAATAGTTGTAGTTTTTATTCTATCCAGTGTTTATAACTGATACCTGGACATGAGTGGCTAGAAATAAGCTACGTTGCTTTTGCAGGAACTAGAACTTTTATATTTGTTTTAATTTACATCATTCATATTCAAGTCAGAAGAGAGAAGGGTAGAAGGGTATGTTCCAGGCTGTTTCAGGAGTACCTGGCAGTTCTACTTCCAAAGGTTGTTCTTGTCAATAAAGAGCAGTCATATAAACACACTTCATAAAGTTATAAGAGATATTCTTTTTTTTGGTACCGGGGCTCAAACTCATGACTACACACTTGCAAGGCAAGTGCTTATGCCGCTGAGATAGATCCCCAGCCCTAAGAGATATTCTTAAATAAGCCTCATTAAAACCCAGAGATATAATGATGTGGTGTGACTTCTAAAATTTAAACATTTCTTACACCACTGGAAACACAAATTCTTAAGTATGAAATAAACAGCGAACTACAAATGGGTTTAAATGGTTTTACAGAGAATTCACATGGTAGATTTAACCCATGTGGAATGTTTAATTCAATGATTTTCAATATATTCAAAGAGTTGTGCACCTACCACCACAGTAAGCAATTTTAAAACATTGCATCATTCTTGTATCCAGCATCCCTATAAATTCATTTAATAGTCCTAACAAATGTTTTTGTGATTTGTACAAGATCACATCATCTGCAAAGCATTTAACTTCTAATTTAAATGTCTGTTGTAGTTTTATTATAAATCATCTTGCCTTCTATCGCTGATTTTTTTTTCTTTTGTGGGTTTTATCAAATGTTTTCATTGCATAAGATTTCATTGCCTAAGATAATCTTGGGAATTTCATTTTGTATGATGCATGAATGTATAATGTAAGAAATTGATTGGGGAATATTAAAACAACCTTGTATTCCTAGGAGAAATCCTATATGATTATAGTAAATGACCATTTTATATATTCTTGAATTCAATTATTTTTTGAGGAATTTTGCATTAGTATTTATGCGAGATATTGGGTTTTACTTTGCTGTTGTTTTATTTTGAGACAGGGTCTCATTATGTAGTTCAGGCTGGTCTTCAACTCATTATATAGCCCACTACTGCTTTCTGTACCTGTGAGTACATTTCACTGTTCAGTATTCTTTCTTTCTAGCCTGAAGAACTTCCACTAAGATTTCTTATAGAGCAGGTCTGCCCCAACTCCTTCTCTCAGCTTGTTTACTTTGAAATGTGTTAACATTATCTCCTTCTCCTTCTCCTTCTCCTTCTCCTTCTCCTTCTCCTTCTCCTTCTTCTTTTTTGGAACCAGGGATTGAACTTACAACCTCGTGCTTGACAGGCAGGCACTTTTGCCACTGAACTAAATAGCTGGCCCTGTTAAGGATAGCTTTGTTAAATATAAAGTACATTTTTCTCAATCATTTTAAACATTATCCTATTCTTTTGTGACCTCTTTGATATCTGTTGAGAATGAGCTCTTAGTCTTGAGGATCCATTTTATGTGATGAATCCTTTCTCTCTCGCTGTTTTCAAAGTTCTTTTACATTTTTTGCAGTTGGATCATGATAAGTGCAGGTGGGATCACTTTGGGTCTATTCTAGTTGGAGTTACCAAGACTGTTAAATGTGCAAACTGATGTTACTCATCAAATTTGGGTAAAGTTGACCATGATTTCTTTAAGTTCTCTTTCTGCTGTTTCTCATCCTCTGGGACTCTCAGCACGTCTATATTGATACACCTGAATATATCCTTTTAGTTCTCCAGTGCTCTGTTCATTTTCCTTTCTGTTCACATAGTGGGTAATCTTAATCAACATATAGTCACATTGATATTTTTACATTTTTCTTTTTTTATTTAAAGAAAAAAATTGAAACAAAGAGGGTAGAAATAATACAAAATTTCATAAACAAAAAAAAACAAAAATAGTAACCAGTAAGAAATCACTAGTTGATAATTACATATTTTCCTCTTAGAAGTAGTTGTTCAAGTTACAAATGTAAAGCCTATAAAGTGGACATTTAAACAGTGAGACTACAACCAGTTCTGTTCATCTATCCAACAAAAATTTAGCAATATGTTTATCAATCCTAAACACTTAAACATACATGCCATTATATCCTTTAGAATACTTTCTTTTCCTCTCTTTTCTTTACAATTACTATAATCCATTCTGGTAAACTATTTAGAAGTTCTACCCATGCATTAGTCTCTACATGTATACCTAGCCTTTCTGTATTAGAGGGAGAAACAAATCAAAACAAGTCAACAATACAAATTCCTAGAGAAACACAAAATGAAATAGACATATAAAACCATGATACTAGGTAATCTACGGTAGTTACTATGATGTCTCTTGTTATTTTCAATAAAACTGTCTATATCGTCAAACATAGTATAATTAAACTTAGCATTGCATTAGACTATTAATAAAAGCTAAACATTGGAGACATTATAGGACTTCAACAGCAGTTAATAATCAAACCAGAATGGGTATCCTATTGAATCTTGTCATCTTCAGAGTAGCTGCCCCTATTCTCAGACTTGATACTCTCAAGCATACCAGATTCAAATAAAATCAGTCAAGATAAAACAGTGATATAACCAATCTTCTCTTTCTTACCTCTGCTATGCTATTTTTCTGTCATTGTTGTTTGTTTACTTTTCTCCTTCATTCCACTGTCTGCCCCTTTCTTTGAGGCCTTTCTGCCATTATTCCTGGAACCCTGGTGATTTTCTTCTCTCTCTCTAGAATGTCCTTCAATATTCTTTGCAGGATTGGACTGGTGGTCACGAACTCCCCCAGTTCCTCTTTGTCGTGGAAATATCTTGTCTCTCTATTAATTCTGAGAGACAGTTTTGCAGGATACATCAATCTGGGTTGAAGATTATTTTCTTTCAGGGCTTGGAATATTTTGCTCCAAGTTCTTCTTGATTTGATGGTTTGCATCGAGAAGTCTGCTGTGATTTTGATGAGTTCTCCTTTATAGGTAATCTGTTTCTTTTCTCTGACTGCTTTTAATATTTTGTTCTTGTGATGGATTTCTGGGATCCTTATTATTATATGTCTGGGTGTAGATCTGTTTTGGTTGTAGCTGGCTGGAGTTCTGTTTGCCTCATATATCTGAACTTCATTTCCGTTTCCTATGCTTGGGAAGTTTTCCTTAATTATTTCTGTGTATAGACTTTTTATTTCATTTGTATTTGTTGCTGCATCTTCATTCACATTTTTTATTCTTAGGTTATAAATCCTCTTGTTGTCGTCTAGCTTTTGTACCGTTGCTTCCTGTTTCCTTGTTATTTTTAAGAGTTTCTTCTTTTCGGGATCATATGTTGCAAATGTATCTTCAAGTTTTGAAAGTTTTTCTTTAGTTTCTGTTAAAAGCTGTTTTGCCAGCTTTCAATGGAATTTTTAATTTCCTGCTATTCTCTTTGGATCTGTTTCATGTATTCTAGATTTTGTTTATATTCTTCATCAAAGGCTTCTCTTTCTCTGGGTTCCTTCATTCTTTCATTTGTGTCCACTTCAGGATTTCTTTTATTAATCTTCTTCTATCTTGCTTCACCTGAGTTAGAATTTCAGATTTAAATTTGTTGATGAGGTCATGAAGTATTTCTTTATTTCCAATGAACCGTGTCTGATATTACATGTTTGCTGCCCTCAACCTCCTCTGCATTTACCTCTACTGGACTCATTTTCCCTGGTTTGGTGGTTGGAGGCCTTTGGCTGTTTCTGTCTTGTCATGTTTCTGGCCCCCTTCAGACGGCTGGGTGGTGGAGGTCTCCGGGCCCCTCGCATTGCCCACAGTTTTTCGGCAGCACACTGGGTAGGGAAGTGCCACCCCCCAGTCCGCTGCCTATCTGCAGTCCACACCGTGAGCCAGCCCCTCCCCCTACATCAGTCAGTCAGTGGGTGCTTCAGCACATTTGTGTTCCCTGGGGATGCCACTGGCTCAGGTCAGTTATTGGGTTCCAACTAGGGGCCTGACCCAGCCCTAGCAGATCCCACCAATTTGCTCTGGACTAGGAGCTGTTGACCAACGCCGCCTCGGGTTTTGATTCAAGCCAGCTCTTCCCAACTCCAAGATGTCATTTAGCCAGTCCTCCCACTCTGGGGAATACAGTTCTCCTCACTCACCAAAGTTCATGCAGCTCGACTCGCCGTTTCCAATCCCTGCCATGGCGCCTCCTCCAGCTGAGGGTCTCAAGCTCACCAACCCCCACTTTCAGTAGGGCCGCAACCTCAGCTCAACTGTGAGTCACCTGACTCTAAGACATACCCTATACAGCGACTGGAGCTTGCCCAGCTCCAGCCCTCCATCCACACTTCTTTTTTTCCTTTTTCCTCAGTTTCTTCCTGGGTCGTGAGAATTCCTCTCCTTTTGTCTGGCTTTTTCCGTGTTACATTCTAGCATCTGAGTTGTTTTGTTTTTTTTTTCAGAGAGGTTCTCTATCGTGCTACCACTCAGTTGGCCATCTTGGATCTCTCTAACATTGATTTTTTGTTTGTTTTTGAGACTGAGTCACCTTAAACTTGGAGTGATCCTTCTGCTTCAGCCTTCTGAGTGCTAGTATTACAGTTGTGCACCACCACACCTGGTAGAAGACTGATTCTTCTGCCAGTTTGAATCTATTATTGATCACATATAATGTACTTTTTCATTTTAGGCACTGTACTTTTTTTTTTTTTTTTTTGGTACCAGGGATCAAACTCATGACTTCATGCTTGCCAGTCAGGCGCTTAACCCACTGAGCTAAATCCCCAGCCTGGCATTGTATTTTTTGCTTCCAAAATTTTTATTGGCTATTTTACCATTTCTATCTCCATAGTGATATTTCTATTTAGTGAGTCATGGTTGCCACACTGTTCTTTATTTCTTCATACCTCATTTCACTTAGTGTTTTATACATATTTATAACAGGTTATTTATTCTAAGTAATAAATTAAACATTTAAACTCCTTCCTGAACAGTTTCCATTGATTTCATTTTATCTTATGAATGACTTCTCTTCATACCTATCCTGTTCCTAAAGAACAGGAATATTCTCCAGGTCCAAGCATCTTTATCACATGGAGCATTATTTGTTATTTTGGGAACAAGCTAGTAACTCCTAAAAGGTTTTTCTCATTAAAATATATAAGGTAGAATTTACATAAAAAACGTGATTTTTGTAAAGTACATGGTCTGAACACTAGTGACCTAGCTAAATGTTAGGGAGACACAGGGTCATTAATTATACATGAGTACTCAAGATATCAAATTAAGTGCAATGCACTGTGAGTGAGCAGAAGTTCCAAAGAGAATCACATCAAGGGTGATGTGAATTAAAAAATAGATTACATATATATATATATATATATATATATATATATATATATACACACACACACATTTTTTAAGACATTTTAAAAAGAAGTTTAATTCAGAGTTTATCTTAGAAATTAATGTGAAATCTTTAGTGATTGTACAGTGGAACATGGGACACTTAAATAACTACTATACTATCTTTTAAAACAATGCTTACAAATAACATGGTTTACTATTCTCTACTCTTTTTCTTACACAGGTATTCATAAGTTTCAGTATTTTCCAAGTTTCACAGAATTTATTCATAGCATAAATTTCAGTGCAAGTATTATTTCAGATAAAGATGAAATGGTAGCTCTATGAAGGAAAATTCAAATCAAGTCAATTAAAAGAATCAAGATTTGAACATATGCATTTTCATTATTAAATTCTTTAAGGAAAGGTAGTACTAAAGTAAACTGATGAATATGCTAATGAGTATACAATGCCAAAATCAATCTCCTAGAATAGACTATTATTTTCACTCTGGTGTGCATCTTTACTTCATCTGCCATCAAATGCATAAATCAAATAGAAAAATAGAGCATTATAATAAAGAATCAAGGAATGTCTTAAAAAGATACATTTTCCTATTTGTACCAATCCATTACACTTTTAAATTTTTTATTTATCTCTCTGACAAATCTCTCTAAGCCAATTTTAAAACCTTTTTTGGAATAAGGCTGAAAATAAATATATACAAATATTGTTCCATTACCTACAGAAAATTGCTTTACACAGATCGGCTAACTTGGATTTTTAATAATAATCTTTGTATTATATAAATTAATCTTTTGACATTTTATTATGAATGCACTGATGGTGTCGATTTAGTTTCAATTCAAAAATCAAGGATTTCATTACCTTATAAAACATATCCAGAGTTCAAAGTATTTAAGGGGGGTTAAACAAAATGCAAACATTTAATGCAACATTAAGCATGTGAAATAAAAACTTGATTGCCTAAAGAAAGCATGCTATGCTGTTACCCTGGTGACAGGTTAAAAAAGGGATTGTGAGCTGAATAGCTGTATGATATGAAATTAAAATGTTTCACATTGAACAATCCAAAATGAATTGGGAAAGGTTAGAGTACAGGAGAAAGAAATCAATTCTCCAATGGCAATGGTGAATGGGAAAGAAGTATGAATAGGATTTGCCAGTGGGGTGCAACAGCTGCCAAATATCCTGCAGCCAAAGAATTACAATAATACTGATGAAGTGTGCAAGAGCTTTTGGAATCATTGTAAGGAATAGAGAAATTCTTCTACCATAATGAGGCTATTCTGTCTTCCATTCAGCTCTTATAGTACAATCAAATTAGAGAAAAATATTTTTAAATTCATTTAGCCAAAAATTTATAAATCACTTTACCCATTTAATCAATACTTTGTGCTTAAAACTATTAAATTTCTAAATCATGTAAGATACAGTGATACTAAATAACTAAAAATATCATAACAGAGACAATAAAAAGCAAGGCAAGCTTAAAGGAAGACGATTAATATTTTCTTTTCTTATGCTGCATTTAGGGACTTGTTTGCTCAAATTGGAGCACACATTTCCAATGACACAGCACAGTTATGTATATTTGTAAATATATAGTCAAAGTACTATATAATAGTTATCCAAACATCAACTTCTTTGTCATAAAAATGTGGCTTATTCTGAGAATCTGAGAATACACATGAAACAAATATATAAAAGATGTGTTTTATTTTTATAACAATGTGTTATAATATGGCGTGCTCTTTGAAATTCAAGACATTTAAATTTAAAAGCCAGTATGCTGCTATACAACAATATTATCTTTTTCTTGGACATTTTTTTTAACATGGCTATTTTTCTCTACATTCCTTTTTCCAGTTACTGTTTGGTAGTTCAGATCATATTTTAAAACCCAGAACTTTTATTGTACAATTGAAAAATTAATAACAGGTAAATGAATTATGTATCTGAAAGCAGGAAAGGTTACTGTTTGTTTTTTGTTAATGGGAAGGAGAAAAAAAAACAGATAATTGCATCTGTCAAGGGGTAATCACTAAGACATTGATTCTCCATTTTATCAGGAAGGCAAATGTGGAAAGAAAAAATAATACTGATGCGGATACAACAGCAGCACACAAAGAAAAGTCAAGTCAGTGTAATTTTCCCTCCTGCAACTGTGGTTGAAAGAGTTAAACTGACAACAGGCTGTGTGGCCAGTCAAGAAACCTGCTATGTTCCACTAAGTCTGAGCACTCCAGATAGCCAAAAAAATCCTCCCCAAAAGTGAATGCTTTAACCTTTTGGGTTACACTTCTTTCGTTAATATTATCACAGGCTATCATGAGTATATTCTATTTCTTGAATCTTTAACCTCTATTCAAATATCAAGACAGATATAGTAAAATCTGTGACCTCATGCAATTCAAATAGTGTCAAAGCAGAAGATTTTAGTAGTCATCTTATCTACCATTACAGTTTCTCAGAAGAGGAAAATGAAGTCAAAAGTTGACCCATTTTTGACCAAAGGCCTGTAGCACCATTGCACATTGTACCTGGGTCTTAGCTCCTGACCCCAGACACCTCAGTCAGTTCTGGGTCTACTCACTGCACTATGTCAAACGCTCTGACAGCTCAGTACCAGTACCAGGTGAGGGTCCAAGACAACCAAAGGTGATTCTGTAAACTTCCTACCCCAAATAACTGATTACAGGAAATGCCATAAATAAAATGAGCTATATGTAATTTGGTATATATATTTTCAGCATTTAGAAGTTGTGGGCACAAACTCATGCTCTACAATGCCAATGAACACTAACATAACATAATCTCCTGCAGATTAATTCTCTAGATTTATCAATTCTATCAGAATAAGATTTACTATCATATGGTAATTTTCTAAGTGCTAATGTGGAATTTTTGAAAATCACTTTTTTGAAGAGTATTTAATATGGCAAAATGTTGACAGTATAATAGTATATTTTCAAAACTAACATCTTTTTAATTAGAATGGCCATTTTCTGTAAAATCAAAGTTAGGCATAAAGCTTTATATATGATAGATGGTAAAACACAAAGCCTGAAAAGAGTTGCCAGTATACACAGTCTCCAGTTTGTTTTATCCCATTCTTTCTTGATCTCAAACCAATCTAATTTCCACTTTCACTTCACATGTGCCACCCTCCGTAACCTCTTGTGGGAAGTCTCCTCTGACCTCCATTAAGTTCATTAATTTTGCATCACAGTTGCTACAGCGGAGCTGAACACCTACCTCCCTACTAGCCCTTCCTTACTTGGCTCACCTGCACCACTTTCATTCTCTGCTGCTCCCTCTCATTTTCCTTTGGTAGATCCTCCTCATCTTTCTATGAATGTTGAAGTGTCCCGTGGTTGAGTCCAAGACTACTCCAACCTTTTATCTCTGCTTTTACTCCCTTATAATCATTTACAACAGTGTAGCCAGTAAGATCTTGTTAATATATGTCACATGAAGCTCTTCTTTACTCAAAACCTGCAATAGTTGACTTGCTGATTCATCTAGAGTAAAAGTTTGAGTTCCACCCTGCCTAACACAGTTGTAAACAAAATTTGTTTACTCTTCTCAAGAAAAAAAAAATTTTTTTTTAACTGGAGATCAAACTCACAACCTCACACTTGCCAGGCAGGCGTTTGTGCCTGCTGAGCTAAATCCCCGGCCCTTATTCCTCTCAAATTGCCTCCTTTGCAATTTTTTCAAACTGCTGAGTATACTTCAACCTCAGGTCGTTTGTGTTTTCTATTTTCTCTAACCAAAGAGTAGTCCCCCTGATAGCTATGAAACTCATTCCTTTCCTCATATAGAGCTATGTTCTAATGTTAACCTTCTCGTGAAAACATTGTCATTCAACATAAAATTGTATCTATCTACCTTCTACCCTAACAGTGTCCTATATCCCTTTTGTATTTTGGTCTTTCTCAACAAAATAACAACAATGATCATCATTGGACATACTAATGTTATTACTGATCTGTTTGTCTGATTATCCTCAACTTGAAGGTAAGCTCTTGGGGGCAAGAGTTTGATTTGCTTTCTTTTAATACTTTTGTGGTAAATTATTTGAATTTTCTAACTCAAATTCTTATGATATTCAATAGAAGCCCAGAAAAGCATATGATTAACATTTATATCTGATTCACTTTTTAAATATGGAAAAATATATTGTTGAGAAACAGTATTTTTAAGCCACAGCTATCATACCATATAGGGTATTTAAAAGGTCTAGGCATTTGAGTTAGAAATAAAATTAGCACATGAGGTGTGATCAAAATATACAGTAAAAGACACAGTGCCATCAAAATACCTTAAAAATACTCTCCCTCATTTAAAACACACCACATCCCATTATTCTTGTCACTTTCTGAAGCACTTCTGGAAGTCCTCTTTCCTGAGTGTCTTTATGAGGCATCACGAGAAATACAGTGAATGCTGATGCCAAGTATCACTGAATAGAAAGATGGAGTCGTAAAAATATTATGGTGTGTTCTCATCCACTTTATTCACCAGATGTGGCACCATGAAACTTCTGGCTGTCCTCCAAAAACAAAATGATCATGAAAAATAAATGTTTTGAATCAGTTCAGGACATTAAGCACCAACTAAAAACACCCAAAACAGGCCTTCAAGAATTGCTTCAGAAAATGGCAGGAATGATGGGTAAATGTGTTCAAAGGTGAAGGGAATATTCTGAGAGGGATTAATAGCACAGTGTCTTTTACTGTAATAAATGTTTAAAAATTTAAACATTCACTGTATTTTTTATCATACTTTGTATCCATCACTATCACTGTTCTTGAAACAATCTTTATCATTAGAGATAGTGTGATTCTATCAACTGATAGTATCAACTTGAATAAAAAACGCCTAACTAAAATGGATCAGTATAGTTCTGAGTGTGTAAGATCCATCCTAGGGAGGATTATGGCCAGAATGGTATAAAAGGGAAACGAAGAAGAAAGAGTTGCTTTTGTTTCTTCAGAAGGGCTCCCAGTCTTCGCCTTCACCTCGGATGTCATCTCTTGGCTTTCAGAGCAGACCCTCAGCCTTTAGCACTGACTCTTCAGCCACCTGATATAGACTTGAACAGGACACTATAGTGAGCTCTAGGCCTTCATCTAGAGGCCTTCAGGTCACTAGCACACAGGCAGATCTTTTGCACTTTTCCACACCTGACTCTGCAGGCTGCCATTGTAAACAACTTGTAAATTTTTATATATTTGTATATCTTGCATTAAGTTTATTTCTCTAGTAAGCACTGACTGATATAAATAGATGATTGACTGATTGATAGATAGATAGGAGGGAAAGGAAGGAAAGGAGAGAAAATTGGTGAGGGTCAGTAAAAGCACTGTTACATATTCTGCGTCTCATTTTATAGTAACAAAAACTATCTATGAACTATTATGATCTTCACATTACTGAGAAGAAAGTCAGAACAATCTGAGTTAAATAATGTATCTTAAGATAATAGCTAGGGATTAGCAAAACCAGAGAAAAATCCAAGTCTCTGATAGAAAAGGCAGTACTCTTTCACAATGGGATCTATTAGAAATTCTAGCCAACAGAAAAATACAGGAAAAATAAACATTATGACTCAAAGAAACAAGACATGGGGCTATTAACTGAAGATTAATGGTTACTTTAGTGGAGTGCTCAATGCCAAAAAATTAGCCTAAGACAATTATGAGAGTCTAATTCCCTCTGAAATGACTGGTTTAGGAATGGGCAGGTGGTCAATGAGAATTGAGAGATAAGGGGCTGGGTAACTTCTGGGAATGGTTTTCTCATTTCTTAGAGATAGATACAATCCTCTGAACCTTACATTCTCTAAACTTGACTCTTGAAACTTTTACAGCTATCCTGCTATAGTATATGATGAAGTGCAGGCTCAGAAGAAAGCCACGTCAAGAGAACCACAAATAACTGGAAGGTAGAGATGAATACACTGAGCCTCCTCTTTCTGATCCTCTGAACCTCTTGTTCAATGTGACATGCCAAGTGCATCAGTCTGAACCAGGATTTTTGTTACTTATACCCAGAAGCTCTCAAGTAATTTGGAGGCTATGTTATTTCCTCCTCTAGAAACCTACTGAAAAGCTATCACATTTGATTTTTAAATTTAAAGAATTATTATACAGGAAATATAAATAGTAAAGTAGACTGAGAAACAGGGATTAGACCAGCACTTGGGAGGCTGAGACATGAGGATCGTTGCAAATTCGAGACCAGTCTGAGCTACAAAGTGGGCTCAAGACCAGCCTGAACTGCATAGCACAACCCTGTCTCAAAAAGATAAAAAAAAAAAAAAAGAAAGAAAGAGAAAACGAAAGATACTAGAAGTAGGTGTTCAACTGATGTAGAGCTTAAACAGATCCAGAGATCTATTGCAAAGCAATGCACATATAGTTAATACCACTGGGATACATTTAGAAATGGTTACGATGGTAAGTTTTATAAAGTGGTTTTTACTACCCGCCCCCCAAAAAACCATAAATACCCTTAGCTCTGCTTATTAATCAATAATTGTAGATGAATTTTGAATGGAGTAAAATTGAAAGAGTAAAATGTTGGCACTTTTAAAATTATTTATTTACACATCTCTGGGGAAGTGTAAAGGGTAAAAGAAGCAATAGAAGCAAGAAAATTTAATGTATTTACTATATATTCACAAAAAATATTTTCATAAAACCCATAGACAACATTTACTTTTAAACACCTTGAAATATAATTAATGTATGAAAACAAATAACATTGCCTTGCCCACCACAGCATGGCTCAGCCCTATGGACTGACCTATAAAAGGGGGTTGGGGGCTTGCTCTGAGCCCTACCCCTTGCCTAATTCTTAAAACTTTCAAAGTATGCCCTTCACTAAAGAAGAGAGATTTGTTCACTAACCATTCCACTACCGGAAAACTGGCCTGCCCAATACTAGAAATGACCTACACACTTAACAAAAGAATGGAATAATTGCAGGAAAAACAATGGAGAAAGGAAGAAGTAAAGCAATCTGGTAAAGGCAGATAATGGCATTCTGACTGGTGTAAGAGAAGCCTGGAGCGACGAAGAGTGACTTGAGCCTTAGTAAGGGATAATCCTCCTCAGAAAGGTCAATCTTGATCCATAACTATTCAGATTTAAGGAAAACAGGAAACTTGCACAAAAATAAAGACTACTGGAAGGCCTAAAATGTTACTGCCTTTATTAATTTTTCTATTAACAATTAGTGAAACAAATTATTATACCAAACCACAATGCCAACAAATCATTTTACCTTCAAATAATAATGAAGTGATTATTTAATACAGCCATAAATGATTCATTTCTGTAGATGAAAGTCATTTTTTGTGGGGTGTATCTATGTTTTCTTTTTGCTGCTGGGGACTGAAGCCAAAACACATGCTAAGCACACACTATCACTGAGCCACACCTCTAGCCCCCAAGCACTAAAGAAAAGAATGATTAAAGTATATGTGCTGCCTAAGTAAGTATAGAAAACAATGATTATAAATAAAAATAATTCCACAGTTTAAGTCAGCATTTATGTAAAAAACATATTCACCAAATTTACTTTATAGTCATCCTAAGAAAAACTGCTATTGTTTCTACATTAACTTTTCTTTTTTTTTTTCCCCTAAAATGCACTACTATCATTTTACTATCTAAATACTGTGGGTACATGTTATTGTCTTTTTCCAAATCATAAATGATAAAAGAGTAAAACCCACAGAGAAAATGAGAAAATAAGATCAGCAGCCAAAACAAGCAAAACAGAGGAAAGGCTGTGGGCTACTGGTTTCAAAGCAAAAATATTACATGAATACACCCACAACACAGCACTGTGGAACCACACCTGCAGGCTGACTCTTAAAACTCCCAATTCAATTATGAAAAAATGACTCAGAAGCCAAACTATGAGGATTAAAATGCCTTGGATCAGCTGTGATAAAGTATGTTTCAGAGAACTCTTTAGCAAGTAAGCAAAAACAACAATATTCACACTAGCTAAGAAAACTGTATTTTGTCCAGAAGATCAAGTATATTTTGTTGGACACTGCAGATCTCTGCTAAACAGGTAGTATTAATGCTACAGTAACCTGGCCTACTGTAAAGTGATAAGCTCAATAGAAAACAAATTCACCAAAAATCAACTTGACAAAAATATGTTGTAGGAAACATGTGCACAAAATCTGTATAACTGAAATTTTAACTTATGTACTTCATTAATAGAATTTTTCTAACTTTTAAAGATAATTCAAAAATAAGATATTTAAAATTAGTAATACAATAATTACTAAATCTGTAATTTTATGGAGAAGTCATAAAAAACAAAACATAAAGGAAGATGAAGAATTTAGCTTAGTGGCATAAGCGCCTACCTGGCAAGCACGAGGTCATGAGTTGGATCCTCAGTACAAAAAAAAAAAAAAGAAAAGAAAAGAAATATATTGAAAGTAGCACCAAAAGTAAACATGAAAGGTATGCTTTCTGGGACTATGGAAATAGTATTTTTTTTGTTTTGTTTTCAATCAGTACCAGGGATCAAACTCATGACTGCATGCTTGCAAGGCAGGCACTTATGCCGCTGAGCTAGATCCCCAGTCCCCAGAAATAGTATTTTTATAGACATGTGAGTTACACAGGAGCATCTATTTATTAAAATTATACAGATAAGACTAGTCTCTCCTGTATTTAAATTTTACCTGAAATAATTAACAAGTTGGCAAAGTGAAGAGTAAGCAGAAATAAAGATGAAAAAAGGGAGATGCATTTTTTATGGCTGTGAGGCTGGGTAATGAGTATAAGAGGACTTAAGCATATTCTGGGGTTTTTTTGCATAAGTGAAAAATTCTCTGTAATAATTAAAACTTTAAAAATGTCTCCCAAAACACTTAATGTACAGAATATTCATAATTTTTTTAAAATTTAAACTATTTTCCCAATCTGAATCTAATTATGCAAAGTGTATCTATTACATGCATGTGCACTACAAATATTTGTATACTTTGAAGTGAGCATCAAGGTGTTAAAAGTGACTACTGAAGAACTGTAGGATAAAAGGTAATTTTTACCCTTTATCTTTCAGATTCTTACCTGGAGTAAGTCAGTACCCTGTGTAAATATATAGTTTTTTAAAAATCAAACCAATTTATATTTAGCTATGCTTACAACTTCTGAAATAAGAAAGGTCCAGAGAGAAGTCAAAATGGCTGACCAGTGAGTAACAAAATACAAAGCCTCCCGGGAGAAACAACTCATATGCCAGAATAAAACACCCTGGAGAGACCCAGACAGAAGGAGATGGATCCTCTTGACATAGGAAGAAATTAAAATGTAAAAAAGCTCATCAAATACATTGGGACTACAACTGGAACAGCTAAAAATTACAGAACACAGCGTTTTCACAGTGACCTGCCAAGTTTGCACCTGCCTGAACTTGCACCAGCTTGAATCCGCGCCTGCCGGCAGAGCCACCCAAACTCATTCCCGCTGCCACTCACAGGAAGCACAGTAGCGTTGAAGTCGGGGGGTGGTGAGCCCAATAGAGAGCACAGCTGGTGAAGGGACCTTCATTAATCCAAGGTCAGTGTGGGGAATGAGGACCCCCCCACACAGGAAGGGTGCAATGAAATGGGCGACATGTTGGAATCGGGCAGGAGGAGCCTGAACTGGGAGTGACAGTGACTTCAGTTGGTTGCTCCCTCCCCAGAGCAGATTTGTGGGATTTGCTTGGACTGGGCCGCACCCCTGGCCAGGACCCAATGAGCCATCCCAAATCGATTCCCTGTGGCTAGCACGCACTAACCAGGTGAAGGCCCCTGAAGTTTGGCTGTACTGGTGGGGAGGGGCAGGCATACGCAGCCGCTGCTTACACCTCAGGGACAAGAGCAGGCAGAAAAGGGCATAGGTCCCTCACCAGCGTGCTTCGGAGGAAACGTGGCCAACAGGGAAGGGGGCTGGGACCTGCACTGTAACCTGTGTGGAAGAAGCCAGGGCCATCACAGGAGAGAGAGGCAGGAGGAGGCCCCCAGCCCAGAACCCTGAGAGCCCTGATCCAGGACAAGGAAAAACAAGGGAGACTGAGGGCGGCAAACACACAACATCAGACATGGCTTCAATGGACATTAAGAGATATCTTCAGGACCTTGTAGATGAGCTCAAAACTGAAATATTAAATCAGGTAAAGCAAGATATGAGTAGAATAATAAAAGAAATGCCCGATGATACAGACCAAAGAAGGGAGTAACACAAAAAAAGGAGAGAAACATTTGATAAAGAATATAAAGAAAATATAGAATACATGAAGCAGATTCAAAGAGACTAGCAGGAAATTAAAAACTCCATTGAAAGCTGGCAAAATGCCTTAAAAGAAACTAAGGATAGACTATCAAAACTGGAAGAAGACAAGTTTGCAATGTGTGATCATGAAAGGAAAGATCTCTTAAAAACAACAAGGAAACAGGCAGCAACAATACAAAGGCTAGAAGATGACAAGAAAATCTACAATTTAAGAATAAGAAACATGAACAAAGAAGCAGGAATACATACAGGCAAATTACAAAGGCTATTCACGGAAATAATTAAGGAAAACTTCCCAAGCATGGGAAAAGAAAATGACATTTGGTTGTGTGAGGCATACAGTACTCCAGCCACCTACATACCAAAACAGAGCTACACCCAGACATATAATAATCAAGATACCAGAAATTCAATATAAAAACAGAATATTAAAAGCCATCAGAGAAAAGAAACATTACCTATAAAAGTAAGCCCATCAGAATCACAGCTGACTTCTCGACACAGACCATCAGATCAAGAAGAGCTTGAAGCAAAGTCTTCCAAGCCATGAGAGAAAATAACCTCCAGCCCAGATTGATGTACCCTGCAAAACTGTCACTAGAAATTAATGGAGAAACAAGATGCTTCCATGACAAAGAGGAACTGGGGGAGTTTGTGACCACCAATCCAACCCTACAGAGAATACTGAAGGACATCCTAGAGAGAAAAAAAATACCAGGATTTTAGGAACAATGGCAGAAAGGCCTCAATAAGTGGGGCAGGCAGTAGAATGAAGGAGAAAAGTAGACAAAGGCAGAAAAATAGCATAGCAGGAATGAGGCAGAGAAGGATAACTAGAAACTCTAATATAGATGGCCTTGATATGCTATACTGTTAATAGTGCACCAGGATTTAAAACCTACATAGCATAAATAAGAACAACTTTAATTCTTTTTTTTTTTTTTTTTGGTCTTTTGGAGACAGGATCTCATCATGAAGTTCAGGCAAGCCTTGAGCTTACTTTGTAGCCCAAGCTGGTCTTGAACTTGCAATGATCCTCCTGCACCAGCCTCCTGGTTGCTGCAATTACAGGCGTGAGCCACCATGCACAGCTGAACAGCTTTAAATCTTAAAAGTTTTAGCATGATTTATAAGCAAGTTTAAGTACCACTTGCCCTCAAAGAAAATCATATGCCCCAGGATATAGTACGGTAATCATCCTTAATTTCCTATTAAGTTAATGTAAAGCTCTGTAAAACCTACACAGTTTTACCATAACTGATCGTAATCGAATCTGGTTTGTTAGATCGCTGTTTTGTATTGATAGATTTTATTCAAAGCTGTTATGATTGATAGTATCAAGTCTGAGAGTATAGGCAACTGCACTGAAGATGACAAGATTCACTAGAATATCCACTATGGTTTGATTATTACCTGCCTTTGAAGTTTTATACTGTCTACAATGTTTCACTTTTACTAATATTGTTATGTACTGCTATATTCAATCATACTGCTATATTCAATTATGCCTGATATAGATAACTCTTCTGAAGGTAATAAGAAACAACACAGTAATCACTGTAGATCACCTTGTACTGTGGTTTTATATGACTTTTTGGTTTCACGTTTTTATAGGAATTTGTTTTGTTTTGTCTTGCTATGCTTTGTTTTTCCCTCTAATACAGAAAGGATAGAAATACATGTAGAGATTCATGCATGCATAGCTGTTTACACTCTCATTGTTTGAATACCTACTTTGTATGCTTTAATTTTGTAACTTGAACAACTATTTCTAAGAGTACAATATGTAATTTACCAACTAGTGATTTCTTATTGTTTATCTTTTTTTTTTTGAAGTTCTGTATTAACTTTACCCTTTACATGCTTTTGTTTCTCTTTAAAAAAATTTTTTAAAAAAAGTAAAAGGAGGAACAGGAAGTGCTCTAAAGGATATAACTGCATTTATGTTTAAGTGTGTAGGATTGATTACCATGTTGCTAAGGTGTTACTGGATCATTGAACTTCTTTGCAGCCTCACTGTTTGAATGTCCACTCTATATGCTTTAATTTTGTAACTTGAACAACTGTGTCTAAGAAGACAATATGTAATTTATCAACTAGTGATTTCTTACTGTTTATTTTTTTTCTGAAATTCTGTATTGTTTCTACCCCTTTTTCTCTTTTGCTTTTTTCCTCTTTAAATAAAATTAAAAAAAAAAGAAAGAAAGAAAGGTCCAAATAACTGAAAGAAAGGCAATCATGGTGGAGAGATTGCACTCATCAGAAGAATCACAAAAATAATGCAAAGTATGAAATTCAGGTTCCAAAACCAAAGCTAGAACTGCTTTAGCACATATGTTCAATAACACTGGTGGAAACAGAGCCTCCATGATGAAAAGGTTCTTTGTATTTTACCAAAACATAGCCACTAACCACATGTGGTTATTAAGTACTTGCAATACGGTTACTTCACTGTGAACCTGGCTTTTAGTTTACTTTAATAGCCACCTGTGGCTAGTGACTATCTGTTGCCTGGAAATGTTCATTCTTTACTTTTTTAAACAAAAGAAAAACAACCAGCAGATTCATGGTGAAACTAATTATTTTTGCCCTCTTTCCAGTCATTGATTAATTCACTAATATTTGGTTTCTTTTCATTTCTCCCTAGATATCTACCAAACCATAACATTTTAGAAAACTGCACATTAAGATTCTTGTACTTTTTCTTGAGAAACAGAACAAATAAAGCATGGTAGCCCTGAAGGTGTTCATATAACCTAAATTCATTTGGGTTTCTCTTCTACTTGCTTCCTCAGGGATAATGTAAGTTTTTCTAGTATGTGCTTGTCAGAGCTATGTAGTCAACCCTTCCCACTTTTTTTCTTTTTTAATCTTCATTCTTTTTCTTTTGAAGAAAAGCAATAGAAGTACCATAATGTTATCAATAGCATGACTTTTTCACAGGTATTACCTTAGCAAGTACCAATAAACCAATAAATAAATAATCTGGTAACTTTGAACCATGAGTGTCACTGACATTTTGTTTTCACTTACCTTGGTATAAAGCATGCTTCTGCTTTCACGCGGGTCACTTGGAAGTTAAAAGATATAGTCAGGGCTTGGAAATAGCCATCTCAATCTGATGTTAATTCCTTCTTGAAATTTAACCGTTTCAGACAGAGACAGAGATAATCTGCTTAGGCTTATTTCCATCAAGACTAACAAAGTAGGGCTGGGGATTTAGCTCAGTGGCTTAAGCACCTGCCTGGCAAGTGCAAGGTCATGAGTTCAATTCCAGTACAAAAAAAAAAAAAAAAAAAGACTAACAAAGTAATAAAATAGAAATAATACAAACTACTTAAATGGATTTCTCACCAGATATCAAAATATATTCTTACCCCCTACTAAAATCTGAATTAAAGAGATCTTCATTCTTTTTTCCTTTCTGAATTTAAAAATGTTGTTTGAACATAATAGATATGTAATACCATACTTACACAGTGTAACTTTATTACACTTCTCCAAAGATCTGTAAGATCTGAAATCAATCCGATCTTTTATTATTTCATATGCATATCAGACTACCAATATTTTTTGCTCACTTATTCTATTTTAAAGGATCTACCATACCTTGAATGTCCTTGGAAATGTTGTGCTCGTAACTGGGATGCCACAAACAATGCTGATGCTATTGCCAATAACTGGTTTCTCTCACTCTCTGTTAATGTGTGTCCTGAAGGAAGTCAAACAGTTAGTAAGCCACATACATAATATTAACATTGGTGGTTCTACCTTATAAATCTATAACCCATTCAAACAAGTAAGTTGTCAGGAACCTATTATGAAGTTGGTACTCTCTGAGGCATGGAAGTCAGCAGTGCATGACTATTCAATAAGATGATATATTGGGAAAGAAGATCTTAAATACACAGAAAAAACAATTATAAACATGAAAGTCATATCTACAGAGATCTCTAGGAAAAACTTCAGCTCCCACATTATCTTTCTCACCCAAAATTTTCCTTCTAAGGAAGTCAAAGGGTCAGAAGGGCCAATGGCTGCAGAAGAGGAGTGATGCTACTCAAGGGCTTAAATAAGGCCATGTTGTCTAGTGCAAAGGATTCAAAGAAAATAAAGGTGTGTTTCTCTAGCCTCTGTGCACACAGTCAAGGCTTGAAGCCTGAGCAGCCAAGCCACAAATTTCTTTCCCTTGTTTTCTCTTCTCATCATAAAGCTGCTCGCCCTGGTGCAGAGGACTAGCCTAGCAAGGCATGGTAAGACCACCTGGTAGGGAGGAGAGCTGTGCAGCGATGGAAACTACGCCAGTTGCAGAATTCCTTGAGAAGTGGGTGTGAATCAAGGCAGGATTTGGACACTCCAGGGTCCGCAGGTTAACACATACCTCCAGAACTCTGTAATCACATCAGTTTCTAACACTGCTTATCACAGTGCTCCAAAAAGACAGCACAGTATTAAATGGCACAGTAGAAGAAATTTGAAGTGTGGATTATCAGCAGTAAGATGCTACTTACAAAATTGAAAAAGAGAAAAAAAATCGAGGTAGTTATTTAAACTTGTTTAAAATAAATTGGACATTATATCTAAAAATCACTCAAAGTAAAATATAACTATAAATATTTAAAATTAACATTAAATATTTTCAAGATTTCTAGCACATGTTTCTATATGGGGAGGCACTTTATGAAATTTAGGGGTAGGGAAAACTTAAGTAATCCAATCTTCTTTGAGACAAACCTAAAAGCTATATAAACTAAAGCACAAATGTGGGATCTGCCAACTGGTTCTGGGAATTTAATCACAGACCCTCTAGGTGGCCTAATAAACCACATTCTTAAAGTCTTTGGAAGTTCCAGACTTTCTTCTCACACCACAGCAGTGATGAAGACATCCCACATGATCCCATAATTAAACTACCCTATATTAGAGTATTATAAAAATTGGGTTCCAGTCATCTCAAAATAGTCTAAAAGAAAAGTTTTCTAAGTATGGTCCATGGATGACTAAGGATCCTTGGGAGTCCTTCATGGGCCAGCAATATTAAAACTATTTTTCTAATAGTAAGATCTATTAGCTTTTTTGTTTTGCTCTTAAACTCCCATTTTCGCAGGCATGTACTGCAGAGGTTCCCAGATCCCAGGACACATATTTTGATGTACACCACATAACAGATTAACTGTCATTATTTTTTTAAACTGTCATTAGTTTTTAAGTGAATTAGTAAATAAACACTTCACAGTTTATAAAGTGTCAAATATCATATGATATAATCAGAAAGCTTCCCAATACTTAAAGATCAGTGCTTCTCAAAAGTCACTGGGCATCCAAATCACCTAATTAAATCCCGGATTCCTGCCCTTCTCCTCAAGAGACTGGTATAAGGAATAGGGTGGGACTTGCCCAGAGTAAATCTTCAAGGTCAGCCGAGCCAGGATCTCACTCTCAAAAAGAACTGTTTCAGACTCATGTTTATCAAATTATGGAAGAGAAATTATCAGAGCACTTTCAATATAATACTTTTCATGAAAAGTGTGTGTGTGTATTCTTGAATTCAGGATACAAAACATATCTCTTCCAGTGATTCAGTCAAAATACATGCACGTTTTCATATACATATATACAAAACATCATCAGTGGGAGAAAAAGCAAAATACTACAGGACTCTTTTTAACAGCAAACTGCTATTTCACTTACTCTAATCAGTTACT
The DNA here is from genome assembly GCA_004027455.1 of Hydrochoerus hydrochaeris. Taxonomy (NCBI): domain Eukaryota; kingdom Metazoa; phylum Chordata; class Mammalia; order Rodentia; family Hydrochaeridae; genus Hydrochoerus; species Hydrochoerus hydrochaeris. Next base: position 56,572 of record PVLA01007314.1, on the reverse strand, counting down.
CTAATCACATCTCTTGTGATTGATATGATGCATATCAATTTAAATCATTTTACTGAATCTCTACTTCAAGAAGTATTCATTTATAAGACAACTTAGCACAACTGACATATTCTTATAATAGTTCTAGTGCAAAGCTATTCCTGATTGCACACCAGAGTGACCTTACCTCCTGTATGTTCTCTGGTGGGTTGATGATAGCAGAAGTGCATCTCTGGCTTTGGACACTTCTGAATGTCCTCTACCATTTCCCCTGTGCTGGCAGTGTGCTAGCCTGGTGCTAAGTTAAACACATCTGTATTACATTCTAGGCTCCAGATTAACGAAGACAAAGGTATTTCATTAACTTTTCATCCATAAATAACCTTTGGAGGTGCCAGGAAGGGAGTTGAGAAGACGTGCTGACTGCCAACCCTCTAGAATATAAGTCCCAGAAGGACAGCAAATTCTTTCGCTTACTGAGCAACCACGGTTACCTAGAACTCTAAGGTACAGTATGTATTTAAATGGTTTCACATTCTTCTTATCCTTTTTTGTGAATGTGGACATAAACTAGGATTCTGCAGTAATAATGAATGCCTCATTTTTTCCCCCAGCTTATGATTCAACTTGCTTAGGTTGTAAAGTCAGTAAAGAATCATCTTTCAGCTTTTTATTTTCTAAAATGCTATTTCCTTGTGGCCTTATGTCTTCAAACATTCAAGTTAGTGGGGTTTGGAATGGGGTAAATGTGCATATTTAAGCAATCAGCTTAACTTAAAAATCAGGTGAAGTACTTTCTTCAGCAATTTCCTCAGAATAAATATAGTATACATATTGAAATATGTCTAAATCCTTACTCATTGGAAAATATTTTCTAAAAAAATACTAATAAAGGATCTTAGGCACAGTACCCTTAAGTCAAGTTCTTTCCCATGCACATCTTATTCTTCAGTTCTCTTCTAGTTCATATAATCTGAAGATGATCTCACTGAACATTCTTTGCATATCACTTTTCTTTCTAGAAGCTTTAAGTCTTTTGTTTTTGATATATCCAGGAGTTTTTCTATTAATCCTCTCTAAAACTCTGTGAATTTTCCTATCACTCAAGCCTTTCTTAAATACAATGATAAAAGATTTCCCTATTTCTTTTAAAGTTACCCTTCATTTATCCATTTTTCTTTTCAAAAACACCTATTGTTCATTCATTTCCATACAAAATCTTGAACCTTCCCATTGTATCTCTTATTTCATGACCAGTTTTTTTTTCTTTACCTTTCTATTGCATTTTTTGGGAAACTTCTTTCATTACCCTGAATGACTCATCTGGTTCCTAGCAGCGACAATCTCTCACTTTGCTGAAATGTTTTATTTATTTCTAAATACCATGGTTTTTACTTCACCAAGTTTTTCTCCTCTAACTTAATGTCATTACCTGTTCTGTTTTTCAGTGAGTACTAATCACCTCTTTCCTACACCAGCAGTTCTAAAATTTAGCATCACTTGCCCTAGAATTCTACATCTTCCTCCCTGGATAGTTAATCCTTTTCCCTTTTTGCACGCGTGGCTCTGTTTGCTTTCAATTCTCAGGTCAAAAGGTTAGGCAGTGGTTTGATGGCAAATGTTTACCAACCAACTGGGATATGGAGGAAGGAGAACAGCCCAGTGTGTTGCATTTACTAATTTCTTTGTAGTAAATACTATATCTACAGCTGGTTTCCAAATGCCAGCATAGGTCACATAAGCTAAGCATATATGGCTCTCATACACAGGGCACTAGTCTACTACCCAGTGAACCGAGTCCTTGGAGAAGGGCTGCAATACTCTTCCTTCAGGCAGCTCCAATTCCTTCTATCAGAACTGGTTTTGTTTCTGCTCTCAAAACAATTTGGTTGTCTTTACTTCACGCTAATTCTCTCTTGTAGTGTTGTTAGTTCTTCATATGCTTATTTTTGTGATGTTAGCTCCTTAATGACAGAAAAAATACACTGATTCCCTTCTAGAGACAATACCCATTATTTGTTGAATAAGTTTAATAACAGTTCGAATAATGTAATATCATGTTTAAAGGTTTTAAAGTATTTGACAAGCACGCGGTCGTAAATTCAATTGCTGGTACTGATTAAAAAAAAACTTCTATAAAGGTTTTAAAGTATTTGATTAAATTCATTGCAGAAAAAGGAAATAAAATTCACTGTATACTTTTTGTGTTTGACCAAATTTTACCAAAATATCTTAAATTTCCCAAAATAAAAAGACAATTCTAATCATTTCTTTTGATGGGCTTAAAGTATAGGAAAGTAATATAGAAGTTATTCCAAACTGCTTATTACAGACTAACTGAAATTATCCTTCTTAAAACATCCTCCTTACTTTCTCTTTACTTCAAAATCAAAATATCTCCCCTTCTTACTTTCCATTTATTTTTCAAAATCAAAGGAAAACAGTTTTTGACATCAGAATCTAAAAGGTTGACAAAAACAATTTTTTGTGTGTTCTGATTTTTAACTTTTGATATAGTAATTTCAGAGTTCATATCTAAGAAACTAGAAAAGCTGTCCGAATCTACAAATAGATTTGGGAAAGTAAATGTATATAATAGAAAATTTTATTCATAAAGACAGGCACTCGCCCATGAATAGTGCCTAGGAGATAGGGACAGATGGGAAGCAGATGGATAATCCCAAAGGGGAAATGACTCAATCTCAAATTTATTGAGAAAATCCTGGATTAACTTCAGTTGCCACTTCCTGCTGTCTCTTTTGGGCACATATATCAAACAGTCAAAAATGATAGTTTACTATATCTGAGATTTGCTCTGGGGAAAAAAATAGGGAAAAAAAATAAGGAAGAATAGGAGAGTAGCCATTCAGAGAAAAATGAACTGAAATAAAAATAATATGAAGTAATTAAGCAAGAGGCAGACATCAAATACAGGTGCACACTTTTAGTCTTCAGAGCAACATGACAACATGTAGTATGCCCCACAGATAGGTTTGGTGATTTACGAATCTGAATTTTAGCACAACTAAGAGCATACTCATTCCAGAACTGAAAAATCCTATGGTAAGGGCAGAGGATTTAGCTCAGTGGCACAGCGCTTGCTTTGCATGTGCAAGGCCCGGGGTGCAATTCCCCAGCACTGCACATAGAAAAACACACAGAAGAAAAGAAAGAAATCTTGTGATTAATTCCTGACTTCCTTATGGTTATTTAGCCTGATCAATCTGAGGCTTTGCTTTCTCTTGTGGAAAACAAAGGCTGAGAGTAAATAACTGCAAAGTGTTCTTAATGATTTAATGACATTTATCATTAATAACAATTTTTCTGTAATGACAACTAAAAGACCATATTGCCAAGCAGTGTGGCACATACCTGTAATCCCAGCACTCTGAGAGGTGGAGGCAGGAGGATTAGGAGTGAGCACTCAACCTAGGCAATTTAGTAACTTATCAAGACCTTGCCTCAGGATAAAAAAATATAAAGGGCTGGTATATAGCTCAGTGGAAAAGCCCTGGATCAATCCCTACTACCTCTACCAAAAAAAAAAAAAAAACTGTTTCTACTATAAGCATAATAAATAAAATTATAGTGTCCATGCTGATAATTCCTTATCAAAAAAGAAATGCAATGTGTTAAGCATATCGTGTGTCACAGAAAGCTGCAATAGTTAGGTTTTAGGTTTTAATTACATTTTCAGTAAATTCTGAGTTTGAAGGAGATTTCCTTCTCTAGAGAATCTGGAATATCTTCTATTGTTGCTAAACATACAATCATCAGCCCCCATCAGAAGTTTTAAATGCCCCATATTCTCATATGGGATACTGTACCAGATACACACATAAATACTCATTTAAAGGTACATGTATATACCCAATCACTCATATAATAGGTTTATTTTAAAGGTTCTTTGAAGATTTTGCCTGTTTTCTCCTACAGCCTACTATTTCTTATCAAACTACCTTAACAGACATACTAGGCAAGGAGACATAAAAGCATATGGAAGTTCACTTCAAAACTTGTTACAACTTTTAGTTAAACTTCAAAACTTGTTACAACTTTTAGTTCACTTCAAAACCTGTTACAACTTTTAGTTAAACTTCAGAAAGGACAAGTGGCTAAAACATTAGAATCAGAACACAGTGAACTGCTTGTTGGGTATATGTCTAGATAATTAAAAATATGCAAAGAATCCCTTCTCATCAACACTACAGGTAAGATTCTTTTCAGTATTTCAACAAGTTTCCTTAGTGTCTACTATGATTTGCCACTAGGGACACAATAGGAAGCAGTGATTTATACGGTTCTGAACTCATGAAACCAAGAGATATTTAATGCAGTAATTGCACAACTATAACACTGTATCATGTTAAGAATGTATTTTGTATTTTTAAAAATTCAAGGTTTAGAGAAAAAAAATCTAAAGAATCATCAGTCTTTGTTTTTGGAATCCAAATAAAAGAAATTCTTAATTTCACACTAATGATAAAATTCTACATTAAAGTTATGGGAAAAAACCATTCAAATCAGTTATCTCCTGTTAATCTCAAAAACTATATTCAATAGCTCAACTATATGCATCTACACATAGCTTCAAATATCACTATGTAAGTAATTTAATATATTAAACTAGTATAAATGGAAGACTGAGTAACCTTCACACATTCCCAAATTCATTAGATTTTAATGTAGAGGTTTCTGGTTTCCATTTCATATAAATGGAGTCTCAGGCAAGTCTTGTGGGTTTCTTGATGATGTACGTTAGCTACATTTCAGTGCTCACTAAAAGTTGTCCTCAGTGTTGAGATGACCTCTACATAACTACCCTGATCTAATCACTACACACTGTACGCATATATTGAAAAACCACACTGCACACGTACCACTGTGTCCATTAAAATAAAAAACATTAAATAAATAAATAAATAAATATGTAAAAAAAAAAAGTTGTCCTCTGTTTTTCACTTGGCCAATCTTCTTTCTTTAGAGACAAGGTCTTGCTATATAGTTCAGGTTGGCCTTGAATTCACTATGTAGCCCAGGCTGGCCTCAAACTCATGGCAGTCCTCTTACTTAGCCTCCCAAATGCTGGGATTATAGGTGTGTGCTACCACCCCTGCCTGGTTAGCAATTTTTCTATGATTTAGAAACTCTCACTGGAAATTTTCCAGTGTTAAATTTCACATTTATTTTTTTATTTACAACTTTAACAAAATTAAAACTATTGTCTTCTTAGCTATCTTTATTTTAACTGACAGGACAAGCTTATGCTTCTCTGGAATTTTCAGTATTATTTTTCATCTACATATATATGAGGAGATCCTGTATATACTCATATCAGAAGGGGTTATAAATCTGATTTGCCTTTCAGAAACCAGAAAATTAGGTCTTCTACATGTTTGTAGAATGGTCTACCCACATGTTTGCCCATATACTAAACCCACAGAACATTCAACACAATTGAATTCCTTACTCAACAAAACTGCAGATTATTTACATTCATAAATCACATATGAATGATGAAAAACATGATTGTCTATCTATTGTTTAGGATACTCCAAATGTGTAAGTCAAGAATAATATAAGTAAAGAACCTTAATTTTAAAATTAGAACATTTATATATTCAATAAAGTATACAAATAATTTTAAATAACTCAAATACTTCAATACATACAAACCTTTAAAGCCATCAGGATACACATCAGAGAGAAATTTAGTGCTGAAATTTCCTTCTACAAAGTGTGAGTTGGTTATCACCTCTCGTAGTAAAGCAATGTTATGTGTTACACCTTAAAAATAAAATAATATGGTTGAATTGAAGAAAAAAAGTCTGATAAAAAATCTAATTCTTACAACTTAGAGAAATTAGTTACCAGTGTATGATGATCTAAAAAGAACCATACAAGATTTATCTCTTTGATTTCATGTAACAACAAATACCTGAATATGAGATACCAGTAATATATGAATGACGAAGCTTGTAACCATCAGTTCAGTGTGAGAAATAAGTGACTTTTCAATAAATGGTACTAAAACAGTTGGATATTTATTTAGGAGGGAGGGAGGGAGACAGGGAGGGAGAGAATGAACCTCAACCCAATTCACACCAGAGACAAATGTCTTATACTAATTACTTTGAAGATAACAAAAAACTACATAATAACTATTGTTATTCTCTTATTATTTGGTTGCAATAATTTATTTTTTCATAAAATAAAAAGAAAAAACTTAACTCAAAATATGAAACCTAAAACAAATTTAAACCTTGTAGGAGAAAAACAAATGTGTTATTTTGGGGTAGACAACAGATTCTTAGTATACAAACCATAAAATTATCAACAAATTGTACTTCATCAAAAATTTTCAAAGTCTGCTGTTCAAAGGGTACAGTGAAACTGAGATGAGCTGGATGTGGTGGTGCATGTTGTAACCCAATAAGGACTTTGAGAGGCCCCAGCAGGCAGACACGAAGTCGAAACTCAGCCTAGGCAACTTAGCGACTTAGGATGACCCCGTTTCAAAAAATAAAAAGGGGCTTGGGATGTAGCTCAGTGCAAAAACCCTGGGTTCAACTTCTAGTACTTCAGTCTTCCCACAAAAAAAGAAACTCCGGAAATGACAAGTTGCAGACTGACAGAAAATACCCATAACATTTATACCAGATGAGAAACTGTATCTGGAATATTTAGAGCACACATTTTATAACATAATTATAAAACAACAAACCAAATTTTTAAAAAATGGTCAAAGATTATCTATGCCACCAAAAAAGAAAACAAAAAAGTTCAAAACAATTCACAAATGTCAAGCACAGGAGAAGATGTTCAATATCATGGTCAAAGAAATACACTAAGACACCACTGTACAACAATTTGCACAGCTAAAAACTAAAAGACAGAAAACACCAAGTGTTGACAAGAATGTGGAATAAATGAAATTGTCACAACCTAGAGTGGTAATATTAAATGGTACATCCATTTTGAAAGAGTTTGGCAGTTTCTGGGAAAAAACATACTCATCATATGATTCAAACAGTTCACTCCTATTAAGTGTTTGTCCAAGTTAAATAAAAATGTAGGTCTATACAAAGACTTGTAACAGTAGATTTATTTGTAACCTTTACAATTTGGAGACAATCTAAATGGCCATAAACAAGTGACTAGATTAACACAATGAGATTTATTCATGCTACCAGGGATCGAACTCACAACCTCGTGCTTGCCAGGCAGGTGCTTTATGCCACTGAGCTAAATCCCCAGCCCCAAAAGTCTGATCTTTCAAGTCTCAAAGAATCCTCATTTTTACAACAATGGTTATAATGCAAGCAATGAATCAAACATCGAAATTCAAGGACCAGGTCTATTTCTTACATTTTAGTCTTCTTATTTGTAAGCTACCTCAACAACAGTAGTAGAATTAATTTTTCATGTTGTCATGAGATAAAAATGAGATATAATCAAAAAAGGCATGTTTTCCTTTTATATGAGAATAAAAACAGAAGACAAAATATAATAAAACATTAGACAGAAACTGTAACACATCCTAAGCCTCAGCACTGACCTACCTAACTTCCAATTCCATGCTCTATGAGAATGGAGTTCCACAATCTAAGTTTATTCCTATTTCTAGAGAGTACTGTAGATTCTGAGGCAGGGGTTGGCAAAGCATGGCCTATAGGTCAACATCTACTACCTGCTATTTTTGCAAATAAAGTTGTATCAGAACACAGCCATGCTCATTCATTTACATACAACTATTTCCTTTCTGTAACAGTAGAGTTGTGTAGTTGTAACAGAGACCAAGTGGTTCACAAAGTCTGAAACCTTTACTATATGACCCTTTACAAAACAGTTTGCAAACATCCACTAGTAGGTTTTAACATTGATATTCTGAGTAAAGTAACTGATATCAACATTTATTTTTTACCTATTATTTGTATGACAATTACAGTACCTACAAGAGGAAAGAAAATGAGAGCACATAAAATGGTACCCGACTTTGGAAAACTTAAGGTAGCCACTTAGAAAACAACAAAACCAAAAGATCTTAAATATAAGAAAACTGTGATCTAGAGAAGCTAATTTAACTAAAGTTTAATAACTATAAATTATAAAAGTAACAAAGAGTAACACAGATTTTTTCCAAGGAGATGAAATATAGGTAGGGGATTACGGCAGAAAGGGAAACTTCCTTTGTGCCTTCTGAATTTGCATCGTGATGTATATCACCCATTCAGGAAAATGCAATGAGGTTTCTAAAAATTACAATATGTAAAAAATTTTGAAAATCTAGGAGTATATTGTGACAGATTACTCATTTTCCCTAAAGCTGGCTTTCTCTTTTTCTATAGTAAAAGACTTTTATTTAAGCAAAAGACCAGCCTGACACAGACTCCATTTTGCCACCCCACGTGTAGATAGTTATGACAACTAGTTCCTGGGGAAGGGATAGCAAGTTAAAGTGATGCTGTCAACACCTGCTTCATCTACTTGTTTTAAAATTGTTTGCTGGGCTTTTTTCCATTCCCTCTTCTTATGTGCTTCCTGGTGTGCCAGGAACTCAGCTGTAGAAACACAAGAGGAGGGAGAGTTGTGTGTGTGCCCAAGTGCACACTTCCTTAAAAGGCCTCCTGAAGGAACTTACCCCACCATCAACAGAAACCAGCAGACTTCTACACAAAAGATAAGTAAGTTTCTATATTATACCACTGTATTTGGAACATTTATAACAGCAGATTACTCTGTACCCTACTACATGTAAAGGGGAGAAAAGGGCATATCTTTCACTGACTTCCTGTCTCTAAGTTTATGAGTAATAACAGTTCCATATATTTTTCCAGGCATTCTTCTATGCCTCCTTTTGTACTAGATCCAGATGAGCAACTGTATGAAAAAGTCTGTGCATCTCTGTTCTTAAAGTAACTCAAACATTTAGAGAAAATTCCAGAAATCAAGAATTAATGCTATTCCTTTAGCATTATACAAATATTTCATGGAAGAAGCTATCACATATACATAAGATATAATAAATATCTTTTATAGCATAGGCTCACAAGAAATGTTTCAGTATTCCAACTTGCTCTGCAGGTAATGACTAAGCCTTCACATTCAATACCTATTGTTTTTAACAGTTCTAAATTGGGAAAGAATAAACAAAAATTTAAACATAGCTGAGGCATGGGATTAGTAGACTCCAAGCTTATAAGAAACATTTTTATAAGAAAAATATCAGACAGTATAAGAAACTTCTGATGACAAAAAATACCTAATAAGTCACTGAAAAAAAATGTGATATTTATCTAAACATAGGCAGCTTTTGCATAGATTAAAATGAAGAGCAACTGAAGACAACAAGCTCAGTAGGCAAGAACTTAAAAGACTTCTTGAGAGAAACTGGCTATAAAAGAGAAATTAATCCCTTGATCATATTTTGTAGGCAGATAAAACTAAAGCTTTTTTTTTTTTTTTTTTTTTGGTACCGGGCATCAAAGTCACACAACCTCACACCTGACAGGCACTGTGCTGCTGAGCTATATCCCTGGCCCGAAACTAAAGCATTTTTTTCTCTTTTTTACTTTTTCTTTTCTTTCACCCCCACCCTCACCCTCTCCCCAATCCCACCCCCAGTACTAAGGATTGAACCCAAGACCTTCTCACTGAGCTATGTCCCAGCCCTTTTTATTTTTCATTTTGAGACAGGGTCTCACCAAGTTTCTGAGTTGCACAGAGTTTGAACCTGGCATTCCTTTGCCTCATCCTCCCTGAATTTTATGATTAAAGGCATCTCCTTTGCCGGTAAGTTTCCTATGCTCAGGAAATGAGCATTGAAATCTTCCAGAAGAGGAATGCATTTGGGACTTACTGTACTCAGATTTTCCTGATTGAGAAGAAAACAAAGAAAGATGCAGGATACAAAGACAAAGAGTCAAGGCTCAGATAATATGAAGGAGGAACTAGAAGTGTTTTAAGAATTTTCACTGTTGTAATAAGCAGATCATTACCACCAGGTATTTCTATAGGGTGGAGCAAAAGAGGGCGCCCACACCAAGGGTAGGCAAGAACATTGCCAGGTGCAGCTCACAGGTGCAGTGAGGCATTTGAGGTCTGAAGGACCATGTAAAAACTTTGCTTTCCTATCAGAGCAATGAGAACAGCTGAAGCAGGTGCACATGACTACAGTTATACATCCCCAAAATCACTAAGGCTCCCATCTGGGTAAGGGAATGCAAAGAGGCAGGAATGAGTGGGGAATTGTGTGGTCTCACAATTACATAATAAAAATGGCAAGCCAGTGGTTGGTAGCTAGGGTATTGATAGATGAAGAAAAAGAGCTAAACTAGGGGGAGATTTAGGAGACAGGGCTCACTGATTTAGCTGATGTCCAAGAATGAGGAGCTGCTTGGGGTGGCACATACCTACGTGATCTCAGTTACTTGGGAAGCGTAGGTAAAGAGGATGGCAAGTTTGAGGTCTGCCTAAACAGGTTAGCTAGACACTGTCTCAAAAGAAAATTTAAAAGGGACTGGGATGTAGCTCAATGGCAAAGTGCTTGCCTAAATGCACAAGGCTCTGGAATCAATTCCTTGTTTAAAAAAAAAAAATGGAGAGACAAGCACCCAAATTTTAGGCTCTGAACTATATCAGAAGATGCCATGTGCAGATAACTGGTTGGATGACAGGAACAAACTTGATTCACTTTGAGCAAGTTGAATTTCATAGGCCTGTACGACAACCAAGAGATGATCCCAGAATGAGTTGGAAGAGTGGACAGAGTAGAATGTATCCATCAAAAGGCAGGAGTTCTCCATCCATGGGGCAGACACCCACATGACAGAATCCAGAGGAACAGGAGAAACAAAGCAATATGAAATGAAACCAGTACCATGTAAACTATTCATAAATGTACTACTGTAATAGTAAGAGTTTGGGGAAAAATAAGATCCTAAGGGAAGTACTGAAAAGGGCAGAAGAAGACCAAAATATGGTAGTAATTAATTTCAAAAAGAGATTGTTCTTACATACAAATTAGCAGTTCAAAATAGTTCAATTTTTGCAAACAGTTGGTCAATTGTTGCCTTTCCCTCTCTCAATTAAATAAAAAAGCATACTATTCACTTAAATACTTAGTAATTCATACTGAACTTTACTGGATTTCCTTTTACAGCCTAGTGCTGATATAAATTTTCAATCTTTATGTGGCCAATGCCAAAACAGCAGGAGTCAGGCTCTGTGTTCAGCAAAATATGACATAATTTGCAGAAACAGTTCATGATAATTTGAACGAAGAATATTTACAATGCCCAGCAATCAACCTGTGACTGATGACAACCAAAACTTACAATGAATGCAGTTTTACAGGATAAATGATATGCTGTATGTAATTTCATTCCATATTCAAAGTTGAAAAAAATGTTGAGGTTAGAAAATGTGACTCAAAGAATTATAAGCAAATATTAATTTAAATTTTGGATATCAAAGAACAGAACTATTCATGCACAATATGAAGCACTGACTTTTAAAAATCTACTTGAATAGTAAATACAGGATAACAAACATATTTTGAGAATAAAACACACACATGCATTTTTAATAGTCTCTGAAAAAAATATTATATGGAAAACTCAAATAATCTGGTTTTCTTTCTTAAGGGTTATACAGTTGCAATGGTTTGTGTCTAGATGTCCTCCCAAAGCCTCATGCAGTCAGAGGTCTCTTTTATAGGTGGCTAAATCTAAAGTGTGTGATGCTGAGATTAAGGATGTGTGATTACTAAATCAGTCCATTGACTGTTTGACATAGTTCTGGCTAGAATTAAGGGTGTAAGTGCTACTCTTGCCCTAGGAAGGGAAATCTGCTGTCATGGTTTATGTCGGTGGGCCCCAGGCCTCAGGCATTGCCATTATGCATTTGTGATTGGTTCACTGTCTAGCACTTGGATTGATGGTGTCAGTGCTACACCTGCCTAGGGGTGGAGCCAGCGTACAATGCAATGGCAGAAAGAAGGTGTGTGTGTCCCTCTCTCTTGCTAGTTTCCATGAACTGTGGCCCCGCCCTGCCACCCTGCCTTGGAGTCAACAGAGTATGGACTGAAACCTCCAAAAACTGTAAGAAATAAACCTTTCCTTTCCCAACTTTGGGCTTCAGGTATTTTGTCTCAGTGACGAGTAAAAAGTAACTAAGACACCTACATATAATATAAGGTACACAAAAGAGTCTTTTCTTCTCTTCCTTATTGTACTGTTACCTTGTGGTCACCATGGACTGTTTCTCCTGTGATGGGAACAAGCAAGCACTAATCTATGAAAAGGTATCCTACACATTTGAAAGTTACCATTTTTGTACTTAGTTAAGCTTCATGTCCGAGGAAAGATGGCTCCCTGATAAACAGTAAGTGGACAGCAGAGGTATTCTTTGAGAGTTAAGTTACAACTTCAATGATATTAATCACATACTCATAAAAATTATGACAGAGTTTTAGAACAGGAATTGAGGATGACCTCTCCAAAGTTCACCAAATCCCATCTGTATGGGAAATCATAATCAGGCCACAAGGAGAGGCCCCAGAGTAGCCTTCTCTGACTACCTGCTGGTTTCAAAACACTCACCAGACATTAGCTGTGCATGCTACCAGGATCAAACAGAGGCCAAAGTCACTGCTCATTTCATGGGGACACAGAGATTAACTTTAACCAAAATACATGTTTACTCTAAAATTTATTTAACAAAAGCTCACAATCAGCTCAGGAAAAATTCATGTTTAAACAATTAAGTGGTTGCCAATCAAAACAGAAAATTGTACCTCTTTTTCTATCATTTATAAAGCAAACTTTTAAGCCCAATTATCCTTTAGAATTAGCCAAATTAATACATAAACAAAAAGGGCATCTCTGTGTTTATGCCTTAAACATTAGCCAGGGGAAAGGAAGTTCCTATTCCCTACTTTTAAAAACATTTTATTCTGGAATAAATTTGTAATTTTAGAAAATTTGTAAATGTAGTACAAAGAACTATTGTGTGTCTTTTAACCTAGGTTCTCCAACTGTGAACATCTTACCACATTTATCTGTTTCGTTATTAATTTTCTCTCTACATGTATAGGCCAAACACAATTTTTTCTAAACATTTACAAGTAAGTTGTAAACAAGATACCATTCCACCTCTAAATGCTTCAGTATATTTTGCCTAAAAAGAGGGACTCTTCTGTAATCACAGTAAAACTTATCAAAATCAGAAAAGTATAACACTGACAACGATAGCACTATCTAATCTATAGCCTTTATTCAAATTTCACCAATTGTCCCATTTATGACCTTTACTACAAAAGAAAAACATTTTTGCTAGTTTAGGATCTAATCCAAGATCACACGTTCCATTTAGTTGTCATGTGTCTTTAGTTTGCTTTGATCTAGATAAGTTGCTGGACTTCTCTTTGTGTTTCTTGACCTTGACATTTTTGAAGAGCAAAAATTATTTATTTTGTAGACTTTCAGGTTGATTTGTCTGATGTTTCCTCATGATTATATTCAGGCTGTACCTCATTGGCAAGAATATCTCACAAATGATGCTCTTCTCAGAACATCATATTAAGAGGCACATGATGCTAACTTACCACAGTTACCAGTGGCATTAATTTTGATCGTTTGATTAGATTGTTAATGTAAAGCAAATGAGTGCAATGGCATTGATTTTTCTACTGATTAATAAGTACAGTGGTGCCTTAATTTATGCATCTAATTTGTTTTATGATTTTGGGGACGATGGCTGTGTTTGTGTGGGGAAGGTAGCTGTGGTTGTGTTTGTCACCCAAATGCAGAATTTGCAAATAGAAGCAAAATTTTGCTGACCTCTTTTGTTTGTGAATCGAACTGTTTGCAAACAGAAGCTATGGTGAACCAAGGTATTACTGTATCTTACAGAGTGATATTATGAAACTATGCAAATATATGTTTCTCACATTTTCATCTATTAACTTTAGCATCCACTGATGACTCTTGCTTAAACAATCTGGCTTTACCAGATGGTGATTCTTCTACATTTAGTAGTTTAACATCTCTGTAGAAAACCACTGTCTTCTCTTCAGCTTATCTAAACTATTAGCTCATGGACTCATTTTATCCCATGGATTACAATCCATTACTAGCATTATTTATTTTATTGCTTAAATTTTCCCACATTTGGCCAGTGGGAGTCCTTTCAAGCTGGCTTCTGTATCTTTTGACAGATCATCATTTTCCTTGTTTACTTTCTTACACAGATGTTTCAGGCTAATCTGTATTCTTTCAGACAGCCCTGACTGAATTATTATCTAGTGGGCCGAGTCGAGTGTATTGGAAAACACCCTACAATACAAAGTACAGCCACAATACTACAAAGAACTGTTGGTACCAAAGTGTCAATAGTGCCAAAGCTGAGAATTCCTGGTTTATATGTATGCGTGGGTACACATACATACCATGTCTTCATATATTTATTCATTGGTCTGTTTTAAAACCCATGAGTTCTGCCTGATATCTCCCATTTCAACCCAACAGCACAGGGTCAATTCTTACCCTACACATTCCCATATCTGTTACTGCCTTAATTGATAGGAAGAGGCTCGGAACTCATTATTCACAATACATGCATTTATTTCCTATACCCTAGAATATATATAAACTGGCTTCAAAACTACTAATACATCAACTACGAAAAACAATCCTACTAAAGTCTAATACTTGTTTATCTAAATTTTCTCTACAGCCTCATGATATATAGTTATAACAATTATTTGTATTAATTCCCCCTCCCCTTCAGGATAATTACATTAGTGTTTATTTGAAATACAGTGTATTAGTTGTTGTTTGTACTGAGCTCTCCTAAGAATGTCGATTATGTATTTAAGAACATCAGCATGGATCTAAAAGTCTGAAGGATAAGAGTTCTTCCCTTTTTCCTCAGCCCTCAATCATTTCCACCACATTCCCTCTTCCACCCTGTGGCTCTTGTGTGTTTCCAAGATTGGGCAGATTTCTTTCTTTCTTTCTTTCTTTCTTTCTTTCTTTCTTTCTTTCTTTCTTTCTTTCAAAATATAACTATTTCTGGCATTTTTTGTTTTGTTTTGTTTTTGTACTGGGGATTGAACTCATCAACTCATACTTGTCAGGCAGGTACTTACACCACTGAGCTAAATTCCCAGCCCCAGATACATGTTTATTTCTTTATATTCCCTAGTCTTTCATCAATATCTGCTCTCTCCTCTTTCCTTTAATAAGAATGCTGCCTTTTTTCTTGGTAGATGATGTGCCTTGATACCAACTACCATCTCCCTTTACAGTTTCCCATCTCCCTTTACAGTTAAGTGTGTCCAGGTGATTATCAGAATGGGAACAGAAATAAAAGTACTTGCTCTAGGTGATGCCCTATGAAATAAAGTCCCTGTCACATTTCTGCTCATAGTCTGCCTTCCAACCCTCAACGACTTCCCTACTGTACTGCTACAAAAGAGTAAAAGTAAAGCTCATCTTTCTTTAGTCACTGTATTTTTTATTATCTGTGTATAATTCTCAAGGTCCTCAGATAGGGATATGATAGTGCCATCAAGGGAACTAAGCAACTATGCAGTGGGGTTTGTATGAAAGACAGTGGTGTAAATAAGACTGCAGAGGCCACAATGGGCTTTTGTAGGCCATGTGAGTCAATGGGAAGCCATTAAAGGGCTTGACGCAGGGAATTGAGTGTGATAATTGTTATATGTCTTATTAAGGCATATATAATATTTGTTCTTTGTCCCAAGTTCCTGGTACTGGGCTCATAAAATCCTTGGAATATCTTAGATGACAGGAGTGAGAGAAGCATCATCTGAGCTCTTCTCAGTCATACCTGAGCCTATGTTTGCAAATGACTCAGAGGAGAGGAGCTGGTTGCCAGAAGAACCACTCACCTGACTCCTACTCCATGCACCACAAACTAGAGGTAGGGCTTGTGACTGAATTAATCACAGTTTATGATTTATGCAAATAGCCCTATCTAATGAAGTCTTCATAAAAACTCTGCACCAAAGAATTTGGCACAATTCCAGGCTGATGAACACAAGGAAGTAGTAAAAAGGTGATGGGACCTTAGAGGACATAGAAGCTCTGTACCTCTCCCCATACCTTACCCTAGTATCTCTTCCATTTGGTGGTTCCCAAGTTGTACCTTTTATAATAAACCTGTCAGAGTAAACAAAGTGTTCCCTGGAGTTCTCCAGGCCACTGTAGGTGGAATTTTGCCTATATGAATTCTTGAATCCAAAGTGTTCAGATTTGGGAGTTTTTCAGATTTGAGAATACCTGCATAGACTCTACCAGTTTAAGATCTCTAATCCAAAAATCTAAAATCAACATGCTCCAAAATTCAAAACTTTTTTAGTATCTTGCTCAACCTGTATTGCAATATTGCAAATTAGTAAACCTGAGAAAGGATTTCTGGGAACTCCAAATCTATAATTGGTCAGTGAGAAGTGCAGGTGGCAATCTGGGACATTGGACTGGCACATGAGGAGGGGTCATCTCATAGGACTGAGCACTTAACCCATAGGCTCTCACACTGACTGCAGGCAACAGTGGAGAACTGAATTGTAGACATCCAATTGGTGTCTACAGAGAACTGAATTCCTCTAGTAGAGAGAAAATTTTCCACATATTTGGTGTCCATGGTGAAATGAAGAGAAAATGTGCTTTCTGTTCATGATAATTAGTTACTTTAGTATTTTTAAAAAGTTTTTGTCTATACTGAAGTATGGACTGGTGCAGGTAAAAAGCATCTGCACAAAGCCCATTTATGCACCAAACCATAGATCAATGGCAGTGCCAAGGTAAAACCTAGCCAAAGAAAAGTAAACAGAATCCAACTGTTGAGATTCAGTACAGAGGCAGACCCCTCCAAAGGTCACTGAGAATATTTTTCTACAAGATATTTCAGGGACTCACTCTCTATCACAAGTATACACTTTCTCTTCAGCTGACCCGACTATCCCACTGTCCCTAAATACTCCTTTTCTATTTTCCAAGCCATCCCAGACTATCATCTGAGATGGATGCTCCATGATCAGTAATAACTACCATGTATTTGGTATCATTGTGTGATATTACACCTACCTCCTTGCCACACAGAAAGATATCCACACCCTCATGGATGACCACTTCTCCAACAACCTTCACACACTTTCTGAGATCAACTGCCATTTTTACAACATTATTTCTTCCAGTTCTTGGAGAAACTTCTAACACTGGGCTTACTCTATCTGTTGAAGCCATCGCCAAATCCATGTAGTCTACTGACGTGTTTGCCACAATCCAATATTCACTAAAGCATTTACTTTGACTCACAACCCTTAAAACCCTTATTTATGTTGTTCATGTGCATAGCACATGCAATTACCATCGTAATTATATCCTGAAATCTAATCTTCAGCTGCACCATATTCAAAATCACCAGCTCAAAGACAACTTCATTCCAGCTACAACCTCCATTCTTTTTGCTTACTTCCAACATCCCTGCACTAGGCCAACACTGACACCTCCAATTTAGCACTGGGATAATTCATTCTACAAGCTAGCTCCCCAGACTCTCCTAAAATGTTTGTGAAATGAAATACAAAAAAGGACAAGAGAAGGACAACTGAGGAGACTAGTATATAAACAATACCATAGGTGCTATTATTAGACAGTTAATTATTTTTGGTGTGATGACAATATCATAATTCTGTGGAAACACACTCTTAACCTTAAGATATTTGGTGAAATATTTAGGAGTGATGTCATGATGTTTACAACTTTCTTCAAATAGATTAGAATGTACTGAATTTTTTTTTTAAAAAGACAAGGTCTCATTATGCAATTCGGGCTGGTCTTAAACTCATTATGTAGCCCAAACTGGTCTCAAACTTACAAATGATTCTCCTGCCTCAACCTCCTGAGTGCTGAGATCACTGGTGTGAGAAACTGAAAGTGTAAATAAGAATCAAATTATACAAGAGATATGGTAAAATGGAAAGAAATTGTTCAAAAGGAAAGGGGAATGAGGGAGGAGATAGGGGAAAGGAAGGAAAGAAAAAGAAAAAATGAGAAAAAAAAGATAAAATGGAAATAGGTAAAATGTAAATAAGGAGGAGAAGAGGGATTGAAGAGATGGGAGGGGAATGGGAAGAAAAAAAAGACAAACCAAAGTATATCATGTACAGGCACAAATTCCCCATGATGAATGTGATTATTCATCAGTATATACTTACATTATACCAGTAAACAATTAAATTTTTAAAAAGAGAAAGAAAAGAATGAATTAGAAAAAAGAGCATAAGGAAAAAGAGCAAGAGTGAGGTTATAGAAGAAAGTGGCAAGGAAAAAGTAAAATGGAGAAATAAAGCACATGTCAAAGAGTTTAACAATTGGTTAACCCAGGTAAAGAGTATAGACATGTGTTCCACACTATTCATTTAACTTTTCTGTGGGTTTAACAATATCTGATATTTAAAAAAAAAAAGTCTATGGAAAATATATCAAGAAAAACTTTTCTTTGATTAAACACTTTGAGCTAAAAACAAAATTCTAGTTGGCCATGATGACACCTCCTGCGGCCCCAGCCTCTTAGGAAACTGACGCAGAAAGGTTGGTTGAGCCCAGAAATCCAAGTCCAACCAGGACAATGTAACATCTCCAAAGGACAGGAAAATGTGACATATATACTCTCATACTGTTCTTTGTGCTCATCCCAATATAATGAGAAATGATTTAGGATGGCAGGCAGCTTAGTATGAAAATTTACTAAACAGTACTCTAAAATTGCTCTTCTAAGTAAACATTATGGGTGGATATACCTTCAAGTCACAGCTGTACAGTACTTTATAATAAAAATGCACTGTAATTTATTCAACTACATGTCCACTTAGTGCATACTGAGGCTACCTGGTATTTGGGCTTCTGCAAACAATGCTGTTGCAAATGTCCTCAAAATCATCACCTCACAATTCAGTCTTTTAACTCTCCAGGAAGGTTGCTCAGTGTTGAGCAGCTGGGTGAAAATGTATGTAGTTTATTTTAACCTACTCTGCCAGACCATTTTCCCAACTATAGCAAGACATACTCCAAAGACGCCTGAATGTGCCTATCCCCATTATTTTACCTACTCAGCAGTAAGCCACCAGTCTTTTGAAAGATGCTGCCATTCTGGGGTATCATTTGACAGCAACACAAAGTGAGACACTCTGAATAGAGTCACTATAAATCCTAAAGCAGTCCTCCTATTACTTTCAAAGGATCAAAGAGCAACATTAGAAAAGAAAAATATGCCAACCCCTCCTTGAATTCCCACTCTTAAAGTTAGTGTACTTATCTGTCAGCGTGTTTACTTATACTTAGTAGAAACTACTTGTAATCAAGGATAGCACCACTCACTCATTCAAAAAATATTTACTTATTTCTAATCAATAAACTCTCATTTGTGTGTGAGAGAGACATCTATCTATCTATCTATCTATCTATCTATCTATCTATCTATCTATCACCTACTATGTCCCAGACACTATTAAGCAGCAGTAACATATTCTTAAACAAGATAAGCACCATCAGTGCCCTCATCTGCCTAATATTCTTTTGGGATAATCCAACAGGTAGCTATCAATTACACAATCAATACTTTACTTTCCATGACATGAAATACTTTACTTTCCATGGAGAAGTGGTGGGCAGGTTGCAATGAGACCACATAATCCCAGCACAGAGTACTGGGAATGACAAAAGATGGGCCTAAATGTTTATGGTTTAAAACATTTCACATCACTAATTGATTGATACTAATTTTTGAGATATGCTTTTTAAATACGTGCTTTCATAATTGTGATGAAAGGAGAAAGGATGGGAACTAAAAATCACTGGACAACAGGAGGCAGAATAATGCCAAGCCACATACATTCTTAGTCTCATTTAAGTCTCACCTCTAATTCCTAAGGCAGAGACTATCACTCCATTTTAAAAGGTAGATGAGCCTTGCAGAGACAAAGTAATAGACAAAAATCACAACAGAACCAAGTGGCATCAGGACAAGATGTGGGCCCAGGTCTGTCTAATTCTACTATGTTACAATGACTTACAGACAGAAATTTCAAAGTAAATCTGGACAAATCTATCTGTCAGTGAAATATATTTTTAAACACTAAATACATATAAAGTTAAAATGAAGGTATCCTTCTTGCTATTTAAGTCAATATTTTTTAAAAGTAACTGTTGAACCTATATATACAAAGTATAGTAGGTAATATAAGTAAATTGATGGAAAAAAAATTTTTTAAGTCTTTTTGAGACAGAATCTCACTATGCAGTTCCAGCTGGGCTTGAACTCACTAGGTAGCCCAGGCTGGCCTCAAACTAGCAGCAATGTTCCTACCTTAGCCTCCCAAGTGCTGGGATTATAGGTATGCACCACCACAGCTAGCTTTACTGTATGTTTATGTAAGTATAAAATGTTGTATCACAGTGTATTCTATAAACACAAAAGAATATTCCTTTCAGAAGCCAACTGAGAATACCTTTTAGTTGAGATCATCATTCCTCTAGTATTTTGATAAACTGCCAAATTCTGTGCCAATATGGTCATATTACATAAAAGTTTAATGGAGATGTGGTTTGACAGAATATTCTTGCATATTCTCTCTTGAATGCATGATTTTATCACTGAAGTTTATTACAGTAAAATCTGAATTAATCAAGATCTAACAATTCAACAACCACAATAAAAAATTTTAAAAAAGAGAGACGAGTCACCCTGAGATACTCATAAATACATTAATAGAATCTAAAACAACTAACTTATGTCTATGTATGCACAATTACATGCATATACAAATTACACAGGTGTTCCAAACATGCATTACTATCATTATGGAGAGTGTATTATTTCTGCAAAAGAAAAATAGATCCTATAATGTCAAATGTATGGAGAAAACATGTATTCTTTGGTTAAAATGGTATAACAGAGTAAAGTTATAAAGTCAAGTTACAAAGCTCCATCATCAAAGGTACAAAAGAAATAGAGAATGAGCTAGAAAAAAACCTGAAGGGGACTTTGTGCATTTTCAGATATTTTGGATATAAATGTTACCTATTTTATTTCAAATACATCTAGGTTCACTTCATATTTCACTGTTTTCCTTTAGCACAGGAAATTATGATAGATAGAATCATACCATCACTTGTTAGTTAACTAATAGGAAGAAAAGAAGCTGATGCAAAAAGGAAAGAAGAGAAAAAATTTCTGCTCATTTAATAAGGAAAGATGAGGGAACACATGCATTGCATAACTAGGTTGTCACTGGATGAAAATGAGCAGGGAATGGTGGATATACCAAAAAAAAAAAAAAAAAAAAAAAAAAAAAAAAAAAGAAAAGAAAAAAAAGAGCCACTAAACACCTCTGGAATGCTACTGTATAGTTGTGCAAACTGTTCATTGCATGAAGGCACTCAGTCAGAGTGGCAAAGTAAGGGTCTGGCATAGACTATTATTAAGAAGGACTTCCTGTCTCAAAGTGGGATGTGCCCTGAGAAAAGAGCCCCCCACCCATTCTACCCAACAAGCCTCAGGACCAAACTCAAAGGAAGACTTTTTGAAACTTGCCAAGATGCTTCACTAGCTCTTCAGAGAGACAATGCAGTCATACCCCATCAGTGTTCTTTCAGCCTCCAAATCTAGTTCCAGTCCCACCATGATAGTCAGCGTGATACAAGAAAACAGCAAAACTATACAGTAGCCAGTGTTTTCTACACAATGTTCTTAGACACTATTAATTCAAAATTCAAAATGAACTTACATTTTACACTTTAAATTGGATATTAAAGTTCACTATCCTAAAGTTGGTGATAATTTATGTTGAGTGCAAATAATCTTTGCATTACTACTGGAAAGTTGCTAATACAATTTAGAATGGTCTATTCCTGAAAGGGACACATATGATTTTTCTTTAATTATTCAAATGTAACAGCTCCTACTTACCACTATATACTCTAAAGCCTTGTAAGATAATGTTTTGTTAGGCATTAAGAACTATCAGACGTGCACATGTAGAAATAAAATTGTATTTCTTAGAAAACAGACTATATTTTAATCTAACCAGAAGCAAACAGCTATTCTCTACTCGAAAATGTAGTCAGTGTACATTACTAGAGTTCATATCACCATAGACAACTTCCCTACTTCAAACAAACAAAAAGCCTCATAGACAATAATATAGAAAAACTGTTATCAAAATGTATTGGCCAATGATTCTTTACTCTAAAGTGTCTCATTTAACACATAGTACATAAATGTAAAACACCACATGCTTGCTTAGCAAAGATTTCACAGTGTAAGTTTAATTAAACCGCTTAAGATATACATATGTAAAGTACTTAGTATATCAGTTTAATTCCAGCTTTTCTGATTTCTATTTAAACACACAATAAGCAACCATTTCACACAATTCTGTAGTATAATTTCAAAATGTTTTCTAGCACTGGATACCATATATGACAACAGGACCACATATTTTGGTGTTTACCTCGGATAACATAATTATCCAGTGCATCCTCCATTCTCCTCAGTGCTTCAGTTCTATCAGAGCCATATGTGATTAACTAAAAGCAAACAAAAAATGTTAAATGATTCAGTATAGTAAAAATTAAATACTTCACAACAAATTCTACAAGATAGATTTTGAAATTTCACAGTGGTTTTGTTTTTAATATAAAAATATATCAATTGTGATGTGAAAATCAAGCTTTTTCAAACTTGACTTTTTGTATTTTTGTGTGGTTCCCAAGTTTTTTAGCCCAAAAGCTACCATTTTCATCACTGACTAAAAATTAGACAGACATTTTAACATGAAAGTGAACAGAATAAAAGGCTATTTTATACTTGGGAGGCTGAGGCAAGAGGATTGCTGTGAGTTCGAGGCCAGCCTGGGCTACAAAGTGAGTTCAAGGCCAGTCTGAATTGCATAGTGAAACTCTGTCTCAAAAAGACAAAAAGACAAAAAAAAAAAAAAAAAAGAGGCCAGGAATTTAGCTCAGCCGTGCAAGCACCTGCCTGGCAAGCACGAGGTCATGAGTTCCATCCCTAGTACCAAAAGAAAAAAAGGTATTACACGAATTAGCTTTACATACATCACAGAAGGGTACTAGTATTAGAAAAACAGAAAAGTCTTACTGTTGTATCTAATGTTCTGCCTATTTATGTGTATCTCATACATATAACTTATAACAAGTAAGCGTAACAAGTAAGACCTTGCTTATTCATTAATGATTTTACTTGTTTCATTAGTCCATCTGTAGATTACAATTCTTTTAGCAAATTTTATACTTTCTTCAATGACTTACAGACAGAAATTTCAAAGTAAAATTTCAAAGTATTTTTCAGTTTGAAAATTAATTTTTAGTCTATCTTTGTGAACAAAAATATATTCATCTAAAAATGGAGACATGGCTACTAAAAATCAATTTATATTTTATGTATTTTGCTGTTTAAAATGAACAGTGTATTTGTAACATGCAAAACACTTAAAGTTTTAACAATATTAGTGTGAAAAAAGATGGGTATAGAATAATTTGTTTATTGCATCTACAACTATATTTTAAAAAAGTAAACGGGTTTAAGAAAAATCATCTTGAGAAACAGAAGAAATCATTTCTCAATGCAGATCTAATATTTCAGAGAACACAAAATTTTCAAATAAAATCCATAGTTTTAAACTACTGTAATATTTTACAGTTTTATCTTAAGATTGTAAAAACTGAAAATTTTAAGTGTAGCTATTGATTTAATCTGGAAAGTTAAACTTAGAAAAGAGAAGTGGGCAAAATCACATATTAAACTCTTACATGAAACTTAACTGGGACTGGGGTATAGCACAATGGTAAAGTACTTGCCTAACATATAAAAAGCCCTAGGTTTGATCCCAGTGCTTCAAAGAAAAAAAAAAGTTATGTAAAATCTATTTAACTAGTAATTCGATCAAAATTCTTCTAAAAATGCTGCCCAAGAACCTAGCTTCATGGTATTACCTGCCACTAACACTTTAAGCAATTTTCAGGAATGACCAAAAAAGCAATTTAATTCTTTCTCATTGCAATGAATGGGTTGGTGCCATTGGTTAAGTAGGGTTGTGTGTGTGAGTCTATGCACATGTGTGTGCTCAAACATACTGGTGATGCTAGTAGTGGTATGATTTGATTGAGAAGTAGAATATAAATTATATTTGTATAGTTATAATTTATAAAGGTATAAATTATAATAAAGGTATTATAATTTACATGAAGGCACTCAATCAGAGTGGCAAAGTAAGGGTCTAGCATGGTCTATTATTAAGAAGGACTTCCTGTCTCAAAGTGGGATGTGCCCTGAGAAAAAATGTGAACTTGAAGTTTCTCAAGAGAAAAACTCTGCTTTCACTTTTCTATCAGTGTATAATTGCTGGTTTAATTATAGTACATGATTCAGAGAAAGGCTCAATTTCATACTTTTCAATTAAATAAGTGCATTGTTTAAAAGAAAATCAGTAGAAACCATTAAGAATTAGAACTAACTTTGGAAATCATAGGATCATAATAAATGCTGATGTCACTTCCTGGTTGGATGCCACTGTCAACACGGACCTGTGAGAGAAAATAAAAAATAAATAAATAAACAAATAAAAGTAACTTCCTATTGGGCAGATATAATTTTTTTAAAGACAAAAAAAACCAATAAAAACAATGATACAGAATTTCACAACAAGAAATCAATATCTTGTGTATTGCTATCTTCATGAGCAGATATATTTAACCACAAATTTAATTTTCATGGAGTAAATGGATAGAGTTTCACTCTCAAATAACATTTCAGGCTTCTGGAAAATAGAAAAACAAGTTAAAAATACTTCAATTAGGGGCCGGGGGTTTAGTTCAGCAGGCCTAAATGCCTGCTTGGCAAACTTGAGGTTGTGCGCTCAATCCCCGGCACCAAAAAAAAAAAAAAATTTTTTTTAAATTTTTAAAAAATTGATCTTGATCTGTTAATTCTCACTATAATATTTTTGTTGTTGTCATTGTTGTTACACTAAACAAGAAAGTAAGAGTAAGGAAGAGGGTAGGAAGTAGTAAGGAAAGACAAAAAAGGGAACCGATAGAAAAAAAGGAGAGGGGAGGGGAGGGGAGGAGCGGGGAGGGAAGAAGGGAGAGTTGACAACAACAGAATCTTTGTATATAGCAACAACATCTTTATATAGGTCAGGATGGGTGTGGTGTCTCCCTGCAACAGATAGCTGGGATGAGACCTTCCTACCGGGCCTCTGAGAGTGCCAGGCAGGCCCTGCCCAAGCCCTCCCTCACCAGCATAAGCACCAGGCTTTGCCTTTCATGCGTGAAACACTTTCCTTTTCTGCCTCACCTTCTCAACTGTAAAACATTATGTTTCTGTTAGCACTCTGAGGCATTAGTGTTTACACAGATTTATCTGTGGCTTTGCTTTTTAAGGACACAGCCCCAATTAAGAGTTCTGATTTGGCAATTTTTATGTGGGAGGGAAGGAACACAATTTCAAAATATCTTTTGAAGAATCTGATTGTCGTTAACCAACCAAGTTAGTGGTCCATCACTGATTCTTGTTTTCATCTCCCAGCTTGATATTAGCAGCCACGTAAAACTTTTTAAATGGAACTTTTTGATGGAGCTTAGCCATGTAAAACTTTTTAAATGAGCAGTTTGCTGAGGACAGAATTTTTATTAATTATTATGATGAAGTTTTGGAACTTGAAATATTTAAAATCTATTCAAAATACCTAAAGAGTGTCAGCCATATCCCAGGGGTCTTAAGGACAAAGGAACTCAATTGAAACTGCTAAAACAGCAGGACTTTGATGCCCAACATTGTAAAGGGGTAGTAAGAGAAGAGCAGAAACGTGTGGAGCCCTTCACCTGTGGGAAGAAGGCTTCCTAATCAACAGCAACTCATCTGTCTGTGACAAGGCAGAAAAAGGTCAACATAGCGGCTGTTAGGCCTTTAATATTTTAATTTAGGCAATTACCAAGGGACCACATGTAGAACCTCTTGTCTACTACGATATCCACATGAGAGTAAGATGATGGCTTTATTACATGGTGACATCAAAAGATAAGCCATAGGCTCATTCTTTTTAAAAATCACACACTATTATTCTTTTTTGCAAGGTTTTAAAAGAGAACATTATAACATACCTAGAGGGCTTTTATTTCTGTATTTGCAAACACAAACAAAAATAAGGATATTTGCATTCACATTCATATATGAAAATGTTAACTTTAAATGAAGGCCATTCAAGATACTAACACAATATAGTTGGCCTTCTATTTTCTTAAAACATATTTTCAGACATAAACTAAGTTTAAATTCAGTGTTGATAAAAACTTGAAAAGAATTGGTAGGGAGGCTTTGAAAGTAATAAAATCATAATCCACCTTCTCTAACATTTAAATGGCCTCAAAATGGCAACTGGCAAGTAGGTTAAATAATAGAACAGATACCTGTGCATTTTCATTTTCTTAATTTTAGTACCAAAAAGTTGAAGAGCTAATTCTATCATGTCACCTTTAAAACCAAAGCATACTTGCTAAAGCTGCACTTAAAACTGAGATTGATATTGTCCTTAATTATGTCTATCATGTGCTACATAAACTGCTACAAAGCTAAAAAGAAATTTTGATGTTCAATCCAATGATAAAATAACATAGATAATGAATATTTATTCTATCTCTTAGAGTTCATAGCTTTTTTTTTTTTTTGGAGGTAGGATCTCCCTAGGTTGTGCAGGCTGCCTTGAGCTCCCTTATGTAGCCCAGGATGGCCCGGAACTCACCGCATTCCCTCTGCCCCAGCCTCCCGAGTTCTGGGCTTACAGAGGTGAGCCACCACACCTGGCATAACTTAAAATTTTAATTAATTTCGACATTATTATCCTAAAAGTTGTTTCCAATTTGAAATTGTAACAAAGTATGGCACTCCTAATTTACAATTTATATTTACACAGCTTTTTTCCAAATAATCAGCTATATTTTATTTCTATTAACCAATTAAAAGTTAAATCAAGTTCCCATTTTTCCATGAAAACAAAAGCTATATAAATTTGCATTAAATACTTTAAGAATAAAATCAATGGAACTCCAACCAAATCTCTGAACACAACAAAAACTGTGGTACAAAAGTAAGCTTATAAAGTATGATGATCAAAAATCAAAAGAAAAATCTTCAGATTTGCCATTTCAATAAATTTCAGGCTTAAAGATGCTTATGAAAACTATAAACCATTACTTAACTTTGTTCAAGTGATGAAAAAAGGTAAGAGTCAAAAATGATTTGTCAAGTTAAATGAACCAATCTAGGTTTAAAAGGCAAGGAGGGACAAGCAACAATGCCCACAATGAAAACACCCAAGCACCTCTGTATGAGATTCTCAAACCACAGCTCACAAACCTCTAATATAATTAAAATTTTTTCCTTCAGTACCACAGCAGATCCTGAAAAACTATCAGATATCTCCCACTCTTTATTCTCAATTCACCTCTCCCCTAAAGCATAACTCCCAGCCCGCCATGTCTACCTGACAAGTGACAGCCCAATCTGATTAAATGCTTCCAAGGGAGGGGACTCATGGGCCTCCATGACAGGCCAAAAGTGATCACCATGGAGATACATAATTACAGCTGTCAACGCATCTACTGTCCTGCTGACATCAATTTGAGTGCTCCCAGCAATAATGATAGACAAAGCTTAGTGTGCACTCTCCTGCACCCAATCACTTTATCTATTCCTTGGTCCATTTAGCTGACATGCAACATTCACACAAGCAAATAACAGCAGTAAGCAGAACATTTAAGGCATTTTAATTGTTTTTTCTTTCTATGGATGGCTCACAACTGCAAATGTTATTACATAAAACTCCTGCTGCAGCATTAATTGAAGAAAGATTTGGTGGGACAAAGACTGTAGGGGGTACAGTTTGTCCATTATCACTTGTACTTTCAACAGGTCTCACGTTTGAAAATTGCAAATTGCAAAAACTTGCAAGGGCAAAATGTTTGACATCCTGTTAGCTATTACAACATGGTGAAAACTTGTAACAACCAGAGTAATCATTATGAATTCTTATTTAATACTTTTTTGTTTGATTAAAAAAGTGTTTAGCTGTGTCCCTGTGATACTTGTTTTCTCATCTGTTATTTAATGTCACATAATGCCTGTTAAATCTTTACAATTTTTTTTTCTGGCTTCAGGCTTTGAACACAGCATGAAGTCTCCAAGCCCAGAAAGGGTCAAGTCCCTTTAGAAAGCACATGGACAAAAACAATTTAAAAAGTGAAATAAATCACATATCCAATAACATCTTCAAATTCAAATTCTTCCTGTAATCTTTCACCATCTTCTTGCCAGTAATCAAATGGAATAATCATATTCACAGATGGTACACCCTTGTCATCTACTAACATAACGTCATATAGATATGTACTTATTACCTTGATTAGGAGAAAGGGTATGTCCTTGTTCTTTTTATGCAACAATTATTTAAAGAACAATTATTAAATATAGAAAACTGTGGAATTAAATACTGGTCACTTTTTCTCAATTTGTGCAAACAATATATATTTTTAAAATATGTAATAGAATGAGGCACATTTTGTTTCTCTTAATCCAGTTCAGTTAACAAGCTAATTTTGTGTTTGAGTTTCCCGATATCTGACTGTATAGGGAAGTTAAATTTACTGAAAAGATTAAATTGAAACACACAGAAATAGTCATTTCCCATGCTTAGGATTCCATGATCATGATGATTTTGAAGAGACTGATAACCTTGTAAACTATCATTTATGCAAACAGATATGTCTGAGTTTCCCTTGTCAAGTGAATTCTAACTTTCTTGAACACTGTAAAGTACCAAAAAAAATTTTAACTCAAAAACTGATTCCCCATGAATTTCATTTGTCCTTTGGTTTACACTGTCTAGAATTACTTCTTTAACATAAAAGTATGACATAAATCAAGACTTTAATCCCTCAATGATATTACAACTTAATGACTTACACCAGGTAGATGTATAGGTTCTTGGTATTGAGACAATTTCCCAACAGATGGTAAACCAAAAGACTTGTAGGGGTCCTGAAAGTTCAAAGGAAAGGAAGCACAGTCTTTGAAATATAAATCAGCACAAGTAAGGTTAAATACAATGAAGAAACATTTTTAGGCCTAGTTTTAACATACAGTATTTACCAAATCACAGATTTTAGAATGTTACTGTCTTATCCTCTACACAACTTATAAATATATTTAAAAATCAAACAGAACTATGAGCAGAATTTAGCCTGACCTTGATCCTACTTTATTGAAATTGGTAAAATTCCAACTTTTTATAAAACTTCTTAGAATGCCTTGGGCAAAAATAAAATAACCTAGGCTCTACATCAAAACATACTCAAGTTTAGAACAACAAATGTGGCTCACTAAAGATTTGTTTTTCTTACTTCTCAAAACAGCTCACATATGGTAAAACTTGAGAATCTGGGTTCTTCAAATAAAGACCTAAAAAGAAACTCTGCACATGCTTCTAGATATGTATTCCATTTGTAAATATCTTAGGTCATCTGAATAACTAATAAATAAATTCAATGTCTTAAGAAAGATATACCACTCAACGTGTGATAAAAAGCAAGAGCAATAATAACTACAACAAAATATATTTTTAAAGCTACTTAAAAATGATTTTAAAGCAACTTTCAGTGTTCTTAATTGCACATACCACTGATATTTTTATATTGATATACATTTTGAATGTCATAAAGTAAAAATACAAATTTACTGTGTTCTTGTTTTAATCATGTCAGAAAAGCATTTTCAGAAGTACAGTGTGCTGTTATGCAATTTATATAATTACAAAAGTAGTGAAATAAGACTTTAAGTAAAATCCATAATTAAAATTATGAATTAAGAGTACATGTTTTACCAAAAGCTTTATAATTTATATTTGTTATTACCTTCATGTAATCATAAAGGACAAAATTAAAAGAAAAAACACAATAACTAATAAGTACCCAGGTTAGGCTCTTTTAACTTTATTTCTTGTTAATCAGGCCTGGATACAAACAAAAAGCAAACAAAACAAAAATAATGGTCCATTCAAGCTCAGGAATATTTAACCAATGCTTTCTTCCCTCTTAATGGATTAGTAGCTATTTCCTAACCAAAATATATGAAAATTAACTGAACGCAATTCTTTAAAATTAGTTAATTATGTTAAAATAATTCAATTTTTTCTGGTTTAATTATGAGCTACATGCTTGACACAAATATAAAACCCTAACTTTACCTGTTGTATAGTTGCACCAGGTCTCCTGACTCTGGGCACAACCATCCTTCCTCCCAACATCATCCATTTACCTCAGCATAAACCCGACATTCCACTGCCCAGCCATTGATAGGAATATCAGCTTGTCTGTGTCTCAGAGGGTAACCCTTAGCAACACGGATCATTTCTTGGACTAGGTCCAGGCCAGTAATACATTCTGTGACAGGATGCTCAACCTGCAAGGCCAAGATCTGCCAGTCAGTAGGTGAAGAAAAAGGTAAATAAATAGAAATAAACAAGAAAATTTTCAAATGCTTTTAATAAATGAAGTCAACTACATTAAACAATAATGCTTGACTTAAAATGTTCAGCAAGAATAAATACAACATGATACACAGATGATGGTAAGAAAAATCTAACACCTCAGAAGTACTTATTATTTCTATATTGCTTTTCCCAATTTTAATTTACTTGTGGTCCAAAAATGTTTAATAATTTTAATTTGAAACACTCTCAACAGAAAAACATAATAATTTTGTTGCAGTTCTCCAAGTGGCTGATTATCAACCTATGCTACAATTAACATGGCATCTATCGATAAGGGCAGCTTATGATTTTCCAGAACACTAGTCCAGCCTAAGTCTCACCCACTTGCATGCTTGCACTAACTTGTCCTGACAAGCAACCAGATTAGCATACTCTTGCATCAGTTCAGCTTAGCAAAAAGGAGCAGATGGATCCCGCAGGTTGCTTTCCCTCCAGACTGGCCTGGGTAGTGCTTAGCAAGCACAAATACAAAACAGAGCTAGTGAATCACTCTGCTCCTTCAGCAAACTGCTGATAACTTTTTTGGCTGAAGCTGTCATGGGAGTCCTTGGCCTAGCATACTAACACATGGAATATGAATGTACAAAACATGTGCTGACACAAAGGCATAGGAACAAGAATATACACCATTATAAAATGATTGAACATTCACAAATTCATAAGTTTGAGTGAACATAAAGCCACTTACAGGGAGGGGGATATAATTCAGTGATAGAGCACTTGCTTATTGTACAGAGGCTCTGGATTCAATTCCTAGGAACCTCCCTCAAACAAAAAAGGCACTTAGGGTACCAACAAAGAATAGACACTATGCTCTAAAGCCTTGAATCAGATTTAAAATTTTAAAAAAACTTTAGTCTAATTTGCTACTTTGATACTAATTCTTTTTCCTCGTGAAGATTATGTCCCAAATGCATTATCACAATAGTTTCTTTATCATGACATGTCACATTTCACACATGGACACAGGAAAAGGTCAGTGAACAAACGAATTATTTTCCCATCTTCAGCTACATTAATTGAAGGACAAGACTTAGTCATTATAATAATCTTGAAGCTTATAAGCAGACAATGCCGTGGTCTAAAAAAAAGAAAAAGAAAACTTGGTAAAAATAAACAGATGGCACCCATAATTAGCTCTGTGTGTGTTATGAGTTTGTTTACAGTTTCAACATTTTAAGACATTTTGACATAATTTTAATGACAAATCATTGCTAAAATAAGCATTTATACTTTGTAAAATAAATGTGACACTAAACAAAGATCTTATTAGGCAGTTTAAAATACATATTTTGAAAGTAAATATGGTTTTGTGAGAATAAAATACATATTTTGAAAGTAAATTATGGTTTTGTGAGAAATAAGACTGTCTCTAATAAATATAACCAAAAAAAGGAACAAACATAAAGCCCCTCTATTAATGTCATAAACCAATTTAATGGGAGAAAACATCTTAACACATTACACAGGAAGTGAGCCTACTATGTGTCCAGTATCTTCCAACAATATATTTTACATCCTTGCTGAGCAAGAAAACAATTTTAAAAGTTAACTGAATGATTTAATTTTCTCTTTCCATGACCAGTGCTCAGAAAAGTAAGTAGTACTATATCTGAAGCAAGTAAATATACATGGGACAAATTAATGAATGAGTTGAGCAATAAAGCCAGCCACACCTATGGTGAGTAGCAGAGGTGGGGCTGGAATGTCTGTCCCTTCGGAGATGATGTTACTTTACATCCTTCTTCATGAGGAAATATGTATGGAAGCATATGGTAGCTAGAAACGGCCATAAAAATGCATGCTGTTGTCTTAAAAACATGTTGCTATGACAGTTGAAAGATCCAAATTCATTACGAGGGTCTATTTTACCTTAGAAGACATTACTATGCAGCAGCTGTGTAGAAAAACAAGAACATTAGAACCACTTTGGTTCTAATATGGACCACTTTGTACCAAAGTTAATGTTATTTAAGAGAAATAAAGCACATTTTACAATCTAAATTAATGAGTACCAAGTAATTCAGAACACAAGCAACTAAACTTATAACTAGCTTCTAAAGTAGGAACTAAACTAGTAACTAGTTTTTAACAGTATCAGTACTTACAGAATTTTTAAATTTTTTTAAAGAGAAAAAAAAGCAAAACATAAAAAAGGGTAGTAATAATACAGAATTTCAAAAAAAACCACTAATCACTAGTTGATAAATTACATAATGTCATTTTAGAAATAGTTGTTCAAGTTACAAAATTAAAGCATACAAAATGGACATTCAAACAGTGAGACTGCAAACAGTTCTGCTCAACAATCCAACAAAAACTTAGTAATATGGTCATCTATCTTACACAATTAAACTTGAAGTTATATCCTTTAAAGCATTTTCTTTTCCTCTCTTTTTTACAATAACAATTACACATTTTGGTTTTTATTACTCCTACAGTTCTTATTACTTTCTATACTAGAGACACAATGTGACATTTATAAATATGATTCTTATTTATTTCACTTATGAGGATAGTCTCCATTTACCTATGAAGGCCTCAAGATCATCCTTTTTATAGCTTAGTAATAGTCCATTGTATAATGTTTTTCATCCACTCTGCAGTTGATGGGCATTTTGGTTGTTTCTAAGATTTAGCTATGACAAATTGTGCTGCTATGAACATGGATGCACATATATCACTGTGGCATGACCTTTTCAAGTTCTCTGGTAAAATACCCAGGAGGGGAATAGCTGGGTTGAATGGAACTTCCAATCCTAGTCTTCTGAGAAATCTCCATAGTGGCTGCATACTTATGGATTTTTAAAAAAATATTTATTCAAGTACAAATGTTATAAAAGTCTACAAAATAGTTCTAAAATTTCTGAATTTTTCAGATTAAATATATCTTTTTCAAACTAAAACTTGCCATTTTAAACATTTTTTTAGAAGAAGACTTTCTACACATCCTAAAGGTATTCAACAAGATGTGTGAAAAATGCCTTAGACTCTGAATCATCATCAGGAATTTTAAAAGAGTAAAAATTATTTAAATCATTACATATATCACCTCACTTCCAAGAATTTAGC
Organism: Hydrochoerus hydrochaeris; assembly: GCA_004027455.1. Taxonomy (NCBI): domain Eukaryota; kingdom Metazoa; phylum Chordata; class Mammalia; order Rodentia; family Hydrochaeridae; genus Hydrochoerus; species Hydrochoerus hydrochaeris. The sequence goes on along the minus strand of PVLA01007314.1, from coordinate 22,866 downwards.
TGTAGCTCCCTTTTATAAGTTAAACTCAATAGCTAACAGATCAAAACTGAAATATACAAAGGAAGAAAATGGCTTGCAGATCAAAGTAGAGCTTAAAGAAGTTTTGAAAACATCTTTAGGAAGAAGGAAGAAAAAACAAAGGAGGGAGAGATGAGAGGAGAGGAAGAAAGGAGCATAGAAGATAGTTAACTCAAACAACAGTTATAGAAAGAAAAATGAGTCAAAGACTAATATCAGGTAAAAGTTCACTTGGTCCCACCTCGAAGAAAAATGTTAACTACAGAAGTCTGGTGTTAATCAACATCTGTTCTAGGAACACTTTCATTGGGGAAAGTGGCTGTTCCTGTGTCACTTCTATTTGGGAAACATTAAATTAATCTAAGTTAAACAGGTATTGTAAGAAAAATTCTCAGTCATTAATGCATCACTGCCTTGTGGTTCTCTAAAATAAAGATCTTGTACACTTCCTACCTTTAGATAGAATCTTTAGATAGAATTCCACGGAAGAATTTTATAAATACCTTAAACCTTCAAAACATAAAACTATACCCTTATTGTGCTCTATTCACACTCAGCAAATTTCTGAGAACCTGGTTTTACGCTTTCTCTATCCAAAAGAAATGCACTTGCTCCAAAAAACACATGAACAAGTGATCCACCAGATAGTGTAAGTTTGCATTGTTCATTACTATATTAATATTCAAGTATACAATCTCATCATTCAGAAAGCAAGAAAAAGCTCTAATCAATGCTTTAAAAGAGTAAATATATGAGAAAGGAGTAAAACCAGGTGCTTGCCTTTAGTCCCAGCACATAAGAGGCTAAAGTAGGAGGGTCACTGTGAGTTCAAGGCCAGCCAATACATGGTGAAACCCTGTCTCCAAAAACTAAACGAAAGAATAGAAAAAAGACAAGAAAAAAGAAAGCAGTAAGTCTACCAAGTTAGCATTTTGAATTCTCAAATACAAATTTTTGACTGAAATAGTCCCCAAGGTACTGCCACACTATGAAGTCTACTAGCAGTTAACAAATCAGGTTGTACTGGCAATACCCCAGCTATCATGAAAGACTACAATCATCAAATGCCCCATCAAAGCTGGGGAATATAGCTCAGCAGGCACAGTGCCTGTTTGGCAAGCTCAAGGTCCTGAGTTCAAATCCCTTACCAAAAAAAAAAAAAGCTCCATCATGGGACAAAATCATGTTCAAGGAGTCAAATGAAAGTGTATGGTTTTATATAGCTACATTAGGTGGTCACAAATGAAGTTTGTAAATGAAATTTTGTTTGAGCTTGACAGGGTGGCACACATCTATAGTTCCAGCTGCAAAAGAGGATCCTTTGGGTCCAGGAGCTCAAGGAAAATCCACTTAGTTTTGTCTTCTTAACACCATTAAGCTATCATCACATCAGTGTCTCTAGACCTCCCTTTCTCTCCCTGTTACTTATCTCTTACTATGAATTGCATCTCCTAAAAAATAACCCAGCATGCCAAATATAACAATGAAGGAAATTGGGTTTTGCTTCATTTCTGAGTGCTTAATTTCAGTGGTAATGAATCTAAAAAAAAGTAAACCTTTTTGGTAGTGTTATTTACCTTCATGTCTTTAAAAATTATGATCTTAAATTCTGACACTGCAATATCATCCAAGTCTTGTACCTCACTGAATACAAACTAGGAAGCATACCAAACTAGAGAGTGAAACTATGAGAGATATTTACAAAATGTCCAAGGATCTTCCTTTACAATGCTTTATTAATGACAAGGGGCAAAATAGTACCTGTACCATAAAGAAATACCAAAGACACCACCTTAATCAAGCCAATATCTCCAGTGGTGGGATAAACAGTCATCAGAGCCTCCTGGCTGGTGCTCACAGACGTATCAGCATAGAAGAAACACCACTACTGGAGGACCCTGCCCGAAAGGCAAAGATGGAATCCAGCCATGAGAAAACAGATCAACCCGAAAGTACTCTTTAAAAATGTCAAGAACACAACTGACAAAAAAACTATGCAATTGATTCAGGTTAAAAGAGAATGAAGAGATGTAATAACTAAACATAAATGATACTGAGCTATGATTTTTTTTTTACTGTAAAAAGCATTAGTGAAATAGTTCATGAATATAATTTTGGATAGAATGATAGTAATATATTAAAGCTAAAGTTAATATATTAATGTCAGGTTTAATAATGTTAGGGTCCTGATTTTTGATATTTTTATTAGGTAGAAAATTTTTCCTGTTTTTAGGAAATACAGACATATTTGGGAGTAAAGGGGCACCAGGTCTGCAATTTATTCTGAAATGCTTCCAGTAAAAAGAATTACTTGTCCATGGATATGCATATACTGTAGATACTGATAGAAAGATGAGACAAATGTGGCAGATGTTAGTGAAGGGAGTTCAAAAATTCTTTTTTTTTTTTTTTTTTTTTGGTACCAGGGATTGAACTCATGACCATGCACTTGCAAGGCAGGCACTTACGCTGCTGAGCTAAATCCCTGGCCCACAAATTTTTCTATAAAAAGTTTAAAATCATTTCAAAATACATAACGTTAACCTATGTACAAGCAACATTATAAGATTTTTGCTTTTTCCTATTATAAAATATTAAAATAAAGATATCTGACTTGATTAACATGCTCTTCAGTACAATCCCCCTGCTGTGTTAAATAAAAATCCAACAGGAGATAATCCACTTAATGAGTTCTCTGATCTACACTCTGAAATGTTACTGTGATACTTAAAAAAACTTTTAAAAACTTTAAAAGTAGGTAAGCAGATAATAAGCAAGTTTTCTTCCAGGGCAGCAAGATTCAACAAACTTTAACAACATATTTATGTTCATCTAAAATGAAAAGTAACACTGAAGGCAGTCTATGAGAGGAAAAGTGCTGAACAAAAGTAAAATGGATGAAGGTAAGTTAACTTGGCCTGGTAGTGATGGAGGGGAATGAGAAACAGTCGATGTTGAATGGAAGAATTTTTGGCTCTTCTTGCTTAGCAGCTAGTCAGTAGTGGCCTGACTGCTTAGTCAAAGCAAATACCCGCTCCCCCAAGTATAAAACCCAATGTACATTACCATACCCAACATTTGTATGACATGCTGTAACTGACAAAATTCCTCCAGGTTCACAAGCTTTTTCAAAACTTCACTACTACTACAAATGTAGTAGTATCCACATAATGTCATTTTCAATTAATATACTTTTAAGTGACATCTTTATTACATTAAGTCTAAAATGCAGATATTGCAAAGAGGTGGTTGGTATAAACTCTCTTTTTTAAGCCTAACATGTTGGATTCAGCTCAGAAAAGCAGTACAGGTGGGATTACCCACTGAAATTTGAAGATGTTGTCCTCTTATACAAAAATGAGTTGCACAATGATGTTTGACATAATAGTTCTCTTATCATTTTATTTTGTTGTTACTCATGCTTGGAAGGATAACAGATGTCTTTATTTTTGGTTCTCTTTCTGTTCAGAGAGATTCTCTGTCTAGAAAAGAATCTGACATGTATCTATTAAAATTCTGAAGCTCTACCTCCTGAGAATACAGGATTTCCCTCGAACACAGGATTTCAAAATAAAGATCTAAAGTTATTAGATTTTGATCCATAGGAATCTAAGACAAAAAGCATGTTGGAAAATAGGCCCCAACAGACCACTCCTGTAAACTCATCCTGAAATTCTGACTATATTCAAGAGGAAATATGAAAACCTCAGTTTCTATTATGTGGCTTCTGTGTTGACTCACACAAGAATAAACAGATGAAAAAAGGAAAAGAGAACTGTTACAGGTGGAATTGTGTTATGCACACACAACACGAAAATTCATATAACTCTCACTGCCTCAGAATGTAACTGTTATTTGGAGACAGGATCATCAGGGAGTTAAGTTTTAATGGAATCATTAGAGTTGATCCTTATCCAGTATGATCTGAATTCTTTATAAGAACAGATTAGAACATAGAAACACACCACAATGGAAAGACCTCGTGCAGGCCAAAGAGAGAAGCCTGCAAAAGAAATCAAACCTGTTGACATCTTGATTTTGGATTTAGGTTCTAGAACTATCAGAAAATTAATTTTATTGTCTAATTCACCTAGTCTAGGCTACTTTGTTATAGGAGCTGTAGCAAACTAAGAGGACAACCAATGTGAAAACTTAAAATAGACATAAAAGTCCAGAAATCAAAGTCAGCAAAATTTTTACCAAACCCCGTAAGTACCTAACAAGTTTACCTCCTACACACATTTGTTTAACAAAACTTGTTTCCCAAAACTTCCTAGTAAGACTTAATAAATAATATGAGAAGGCATTAACAGGTCCTATTTTGTATCCTTGGTTTCCTAGCAGATTGACTCAAATGTCCCAGAATATCATAGTTCTTGCTCACTCTGTTTTCCCTGAGAACCACATCTGTCCTCTAAATACAACTTTAAAGAGGTCAGTTTTTGCCCATATCCAAAAATGCCCAGATTCCCACCCCGGAAGAGAATTTTACAAATTAGTTATAAATCTATATGGGCTTTAGAACCAATATAGTTAAAAATGGTCATATTCCCAAACTGTCATATAGATTAAGGCACTCTCAATCAAACTACCAATAACATTTTTTTAAATGGAACTGAAGAAAACAATCCTAAAATTCACTTGGAATATAAAATACCTAGAACAGTTTCAGGCAACAAGGGCAAGACAGGGGGTACCACAATCCCAGACTTAGATTTACACTACAAAGCTAGAGTTATTAAAACAACATAGTACCAGGCATGGTGGTACATATCTGTAATCCCAGCACTTAGGAGGCTGAGGCAGGAAAACTGCCTTTGGTTCAATGCCAGACTGAGCAACATAAGCGAGTTCAAGGCCAGCCTACAAATATGTAGTAAGACCACCTTTAAAACAAAACAAAACAAAAACTAAAAAGAAAAAGAAAAAGCATGATATTGGCAAAAAAACAATAACAACAAAAAACCACACTTGTGGATCAGTGAAAACAGAAGATACAGAAACAACGTCAGGCATATTCAGTGTCTTGGTTACTTTTCTCTCATCGCTGAGACAAAATAGCCAACACCCAAAAATGAAGGAAGGAAAGGTTTATTTAGCTCACAGTTTGTGGAGGTTTTAGTTCATAATCAGCTGACTCCAAAATAGGTATTGCGGCTGAGGGGCAACATGGTGGCTGCAGCAGATACTGTATGCTGGCTCCTCGCTCCTGGGCAGGTGCAGCACTAATACCACCAATCCCAGTGCTAGACAACAAATCAATCACAAATGCTAGACTCAGCAGCCTTTAAAAGGCTTCCCCCCCACCACGCTGCATGAGGCTTTAGAGGGACATTTAAACACAAACCAGAACATTCAGTTACACAATTTTTGACAAAGGGGGCAAATCCCTTCACTGGAGGAAAGACAACATCTTTAACAAATGGTGCTGGGCAAACTAGTATGCACATGCCAAAAGCTGACCTTAACATTCATGTCTCTCACTGTATACTATATTAAAATCAAAATGGATCAAAGATCTCAACATTAGAACAAAAATACTTAACTGCTGGAAGATGAAACATGCAAAATTTTTCAAAGGTGTAGGCAAAGACTTTTTGAATAAAACCCGGGTTGCACATGAAATAATACCTAGAATCAATAAATCAGATCTCATTAAATTAAAAAGCTTTGGCATATCAAATGAAACCACCAGCAAAGTGAAGAGACAACCTACAGAATAGGAAAAATTTTTGCCAGCTATACCTCAGGTAAAGGACTAACAACTAAAATATATTAAGAACTCAAAAATTTAGGACCCTCCCCTAAATTTAGTGACCCAACCAAAAATTGGGTATGTGAAATGAACACTTTTTAGATGAAGAAACATAAATTGGCCAATAAATACATGAAAAAAATATCACTGGACACTCAAGAAATGCAAACTAAAACACATTAAGATTCCATCTCACTCCAAAAAGAATGCTATCATCAAGAAATCAACCAATAACATGTGCTGACACTATGGGGAGAAAGGAACCCTTCTTCACTGTTGGTGGGAGTGTAAACGGATACAACTCCTATGGAAATTCCTCAAAAAACTAAAAACAGAAATTTCATGTGATCTAGCTATTTTCCTTTTTGGGTATTTTCTCAAAAAGAGTTAAAAGTATTATTCTACAGTGAATATTTATGTGTACCTATGCTTTCAGTAGCACAATTCATAATAGCTAAATCTTGGAATAAGTGTATATGCTCATCAACAGATGAATGGATAAAGAAAATGGGTACCTGTACACAATTGACTACTACTTTGTTGTTAAGAAAGATAAGATTGAGGCATTTATAGGAACACGAATGTACCTTGAGACCATAATGTTAAGTGAAATAAATCAGACACACAAATTTGCACTCACTTGATTTCCTTTATATGAAAAACTGAATAGGGGCGAGAGAGAGAATAGAAAAAAAGAGTATATTCTAAGGATATTTCTGTTGTCAGCTTCTGATTTCACTCTAATGTGGTTTTTTTTGTTTGTTTTGCAAAGACGATGTAACTAGTTCTCCAACTTTCCAGCACTAAAGATTTACCATAATTCTGTTCATTTTAAGTGTTTTTTACTTTTCCTTGTAGTTCATCCCTTCTGTTTCCAATGTTCTCTTTATAGTATATTTATACATGTTATACATTGATGAGAATCTCCATTTGCATCTTGCATTATTTACTATGTCTCCTCAAAAATTTTTTTTGAAATTTCTGCTCATATACATAGGGGAAAGCTCAGATGAAAAGCAAAATAGGGATTGGGGCTACACTGCCATGAAATACAAGGCGTGGGCTACATGAAAGACACAGGACAGTCTCAGAGCCTCCGGGAAGGAACCAAATTGCTCACTCCTTGATGCCAGACATTGACCTCTTCAATCATAAGACAATAAACTTTTGCCACATCAAGCCACCTGGTTTATGATCAGTTGTTGTGGTAGTCCTAGAAAACGAATATAAATTCCATAAAACTGGAAACTATGTACAGAAATTGACTAGAAAAATAAATAGTTGTGCTTCCTTTAAAAAAGTATTTTACTGGAGTGGCAAAAATAACCTGACTGAACTTTACAAATATAATGTTATGAATCCAGAGTCAGCAGTAGAGCTGAGATTGTGTAGCTCCACAATTCAGGTTCTAACTAACTACTGTGTCATCCTGTCTGTTTAGCAATGCGTTTCCTCAATGTGTTCCTCTTTTTCTGTTCAATGCTTTTACAGTAGAGATTTGATAATATAATTCAAGAAAAGCCTTTAAAAAAAACAGGCACAAAAGAATATAATCTATTTGACCATATTAACATAAACTTAAAAAGAGAAACAGACAAAATGAATCTTACTGCTTAGGTGTGCATAATTCACAGAGAGAACTAGACAGAAACATAAAGTATTGAGAATTCAGTCAGAAAAAAAGACAGCTCTAGAGATGTTGGAGGGGCAACAATTAAGAAAAATAAGAAAATGAGGGACCAGAGCAAAAAGTGTTGGCATATGTACAGTACACAACTTGAATGAAAGAGAAAAAGGGAAGGAAGGAGGGAGGAAGTAAAGACCCTTCTTTCAGCCCTAGTGATATCTGGAGATCTTGGTTAGAACTGAGGATGTCCCTATAGCCCACAGATCCAGGGGCAGCTGCTGGATTTCTCACCTTCCGAACTGGCAGCGGTAGGAGGAGTTCCTCTGGCAGTCTGGTGGGGCACTATCATTGTGAGAGTCATTGTAGGAAATTCACTTAGGTTACCTTTCCTCCTTTCATCTCTCCCACAGATTTTATGAGCACTTAACTTTTCTAGGGTAGTTTCCCTTAATTGTACATGAACCCTAACAAATACAGCACATCCTAAGAAGTTCAAGAAAAAGCCAAAGTGAAATTTCCAAGATGAAGTATTAACCATAACAAAGCAAAGGGGGCTAGACCTGGACCTTTAAGTTAACCAGAAACTTACCTGCTTACCTGTGTGTGTGTGTGTGTGTGTGTGTGTGTGTGTGTGTGTGTGTGTGCGCGCTGGGGACTAACAGTTAACCAGACACTTACCTGCTTGTGTGTGTGTGTGTGTGTGTGTGTGTGTGTGTGTGTGTGTGTGTGTGTGTGTGTGTGTGTGTGTGTGTTGGGGACTAACCTCATGCTTGCCAGACAGGCACTTGTACCACTGACCTAAATCCTTGGCCCTACTTATCTGTTCTTAAAAGATTTCGACAAGTGTAAAAACCACATCTTCACTGACCTAATTTTTAATTTTTACAGAACAAACTTTTAGGAACAAACCTTTAGGAAAAACTTTTAGGAAAATAAACTTCTTTCAAACAAAAAAGAGTAATGACAAGGGCTAAATTATGGAGCCACAGAGAGGAATAAAAACATCAGTCTTACCTGGAGTCTTGTATTCATTTCCAGAAAATAAAAATTCTTTTTGGAGTCAATAAGAAACTCCACAGTTCCTGCAGAAGAGTAGTTTACTGCTTTGGCAAGGGCTACAGCTTGTTCTCCCATAGCTCTTCGAGTCTCGGGATCCAAAAAAATGCTACAAATACAGAAATAATTTGTCATTTTTTCTTTGTACCAGGAGTCAAACTTGCGACCTTGTGACCTCATGCTTGCCAGGCAGGCACTGTGCTGCTGATCTATATATCCCCAGTCCCTACATTTTGAACAAAAGTCAAATTATCTTTTGAGAGCATTATACAAAATTCCAAAAAATTTTACTCAGTTATAGATCACCTATATTGACTTGAGTTCATAATGTTATATAGATTACGTAAATTTTATAGTATATGCTTATTGTATTCTGCACATTCTTAACAATTTGTCAGATTTTTATAAAACATTTGAACCTTTCACATTATACACAACTTTAACCCATTTATGAAATTTTGCTACTATTCAATTAGCAAAACTTAACATATATATTCATTACTGCAAGCTAAAATTGAGAGAAAATAAACTATAAGCAATTGACAGGGCCGGGGATTTAGCTCAGTGGCATAAGCGCCTGCCTGGCAAGCGCGAGGTCATGAGTTCGATCCCTGGTACAAAAAAAACTAAGAAATTGACATGTACAGTCAAAATCGCACTGTTCATGGATTCCATATTTGCGAATTTGCCTACTTGCTAAATTTATTTGTAATCTCAAAATCAACATGCGCAGCACCTCATGGTCATTCTTAAGCACATAGGAAGGAACCCTGGGGCTCTCAGGATGTTAAGGATGAACAAAGCAACACTCTGCCTTCTTATTTCACTGCTCATGTTTTACCAGTGTCCTTTTTGTTTTTCTTTTGGTGATTCCACTGTTTAAATGGCCCCCGAGCACTGTGCTTATTTGCCATCAATTGTTGCTAAGAGCAAAAAGGCTGTGAAGCGCCTCATGGAGAAAACCCATGTGTGAGATAAGCTTCATTAAGCCATGTGTTATGATCTTGTTGGCCTAGATAAAATCAATGACAGGGCTGGGGATATGGCTCAGTGGTAGAGTTCTTCCCTTGCATGCACAAAGTCCTGGATTCAACCCTCAGCACCACAAAAACAAACTAACTAACTAACTAAAATCTATAGTAAAGATTAAATAAGATGCTCTTTCAATAGAAACATACCTAAAACAAAGTTATTCACTGATCAGTTGCACAAAATATAAAATTTTACACATTACATGGAAATGTTATGACCAGAGGCTTGCAGAATCCTAACCCTATATTTCCCCTAGAAATAAATTCAGTATTTGTAATGCAGTATTCATTGTGCCTTGACAGAACATAACTATTAAAAGTAAGATGAACTGACTGTACATCTAATAAATCCTAACACCCTTGTTTCAAAATATCAAAATTACCTTTCAGCAAGTAAATAAACTAAAATGATTTTGACAGCCCTGAAAAAATGATTATCAAGTAACTTGCATTTTCAGATTTGCCTCTCCAAATCTGATTGTTATTCCCAAGTAAGATTCATAGGCTCATGTTATTCTCAAGATTTAGATGACATAATTTAAATGTTTATTATAGAACATGCATGCACCTGTCTCCATATGTAATAATTATTGACATATAATTTTTGTTTTATCTATGCTACATGCTCAGTCCTCTACCAAATCCACTTCTTTTAAGCAAATCTCTAGTATTTTTCCATCTGTAAAAACTTCCTTTTTGAGATAAGAATTTTTCTGTAACACAATCAACAAATAATATATGTTTATACAGATGAGCTCTTTTTGTAGTTTAAGCTTTTAGAAGATAACTTCTCATAGTTCAAGCTTCTTTAACTTGTAACACTCTCTCCCTATTTTTGACTAAGGACCTGGTCACTTTCCTGTCTTATTCCCCATGTTCTGTGTTCAGCTACATCCTACCTCATGTTCTGGGTGTGTGTGTGTACATACTGGGGATCAAACTCATGGCACCTGCACTAGCTTAATCCCCCAGTTCATTTTAGTTTTTATTTTGAGGCAGCATCTCATTAAGCCACTGAGATGTCCAGCCTGGGCTTGAATTTTTTTTTTTTTTTTTGGTACAGGGGATTGAACTCATGACCTCACACTTGCCAGGCAGGCACTTAGCCACTGAGCTAAATCCCCAGCCCTGGGCTTGAACTTTCAATCCTCCTGCTTCAGCATATCCAGTAGCTGGGATTATAAATATGCACCATCATGCCTAGCTATCTATATATCTTTTAACCTCATACTATATTTCAATCCATATGAACAGAGAGTGACTTAAATCTAAAGGCTTGAATAGATTCACTGAGGTGGGAGGGGATGAGAATAATACTTCACAAGTGGGATATATACTGTACTTCATACTGAGCCCCTTTTGGTAATATTAGGATTAATCAATGGGCTCAGATGCCATGAATCTGATTCATAATTCATAGTTCTGCAATAATTTAATGAATATAGGTTTCAATGGCATTTCAATAAGTGACTGGCAGAACTAATATAACCAAAAGGAAAAGCCAAACTAAAGATTAATATCAATTGCAAGATGGCCGACTGAGTGGTGGCACGATAAGAGGGCCTCTCTGGAAAAAAAAAAAAAAACTCAGACGCTGGAATCTGACAACATGGAGAAAGCCAGACAAAAGCAGAGGAATTCTCACGACCCAGGAAGAAACTGAGGAAAAAGAAAAAGGATAAAAAAAAGAAAGAAGAAGCGTGGACGGAGGGCTGGAGCTAGGCAAGCCCCAGTTGCTGTACCGGCACATCTTATTCAGGCGATTCAGATCGAGCTGAGATCACAGCCCTGGCAAGAGCAGGGCTTAGTGAGCTCCAGACCCTCAGCTGGGGGAGGTGCTGTGACAGGGAGTAGAAACAGTCAGTCGACCTGCGTGAACTTTGGTGAGTGACAGGAACTGGATTCCCCAGATTGGGAGGACCAGCTAGACAACATTTTGGAGTTGGGCAGGGCTGGCTTGAATCAAAACCCAAGGCGACGTCCATCCATGACTCCTAGTCCAAAGCAGATTGGTGGGATCTGCTTGGGCTGGGCCAGGCCCCTGGTTGAAACCCAATAGCCAGGGAAGAGGCTGTTCCCTTCCCTGTGTTCCCTGTGGCATCCCCAGGGAACACATGAACTTGCTGAAGCATAAACTAGTTGACTGACATAGGGGGAGGGGCTGGCTCTCAGCGTGCACCTCACTCCTCACAGATCCACGGCGGACTGGGGGGTGGCACTTCCCTAGCCAGTGCACTGCAGAAAAAACTGTAAGCAATAGGAAAGGCCCAGAGACCTCTACCACCTACCCATCTGAAGGGGGCTGGAAACATGACAAGACAGAGAAACAGCAAAAGATCTCTTAACTGCAGAATCAGGGAAAGTGAGTCCAGCAGAGGTAAATGCAGAGGAGGTTGAGGGCAGCAAACATGTAATATCAGACATGGCTCATCGGAAATAAAGAAATACTTCATGACCTCATCAACAAATTTAAATCTGAAATTCTAACTCAGGTGAAGCAAGATATAAGATTAATAAAAGAAATCCTGAAGTAGACACAAATGAAAGAATGAAGGAACCTAGAGAAAGGAGAGAAGGCTTTGATGAAGAATATAAACAAAATCTAGAATACATGAAACACATCCAAAGAGAATATCAGGAAATTAAAAACTCCATTGAAACCTGGCAAAACCTTTTAACAGAAACTAAAGAAAAACTTTCAAAACTTGAAGATAGACTTGCAACATATTATTGTGAAAGGAAAGATCTCTTAAAAATAACAAGGAACCAGGAAGCAATGATACAAAGGCTACGAGATGACAAAAGGAATTGTAGCTTAAGAATAAAATATGTAAATAAAGATGTAGCAACAAATACAAATGAAATAAAAAGTCTGTTCACAGAAATAATTAAGGAAAACTTCCCAAACATAGATAACGGAAGTGAAGTTCAGATAAATGAGGCATACAGAACTCCAGCCAGCTACAACCCAAACAGATCTACACCCAGACATATAATAATCAGGATCACAGAAATCTATCACAAGAACAGAATACTAAAAGCAGTCAGAGAAAAGAAACAGATTACCTATAAAGGAAAACTCATCAAAATCACAGCAGACTTCTCAATGCAAACCATCAAATCAAGAAGAGCTTTGGAGCGAAATATTCCAAGCCCTGAAAGAAAATAACCTCCAACCCAGAATGATGTACCCTGCAAAACTGTCTCTTAAAATTAAAAGAGAGACAAGATATTTCCATGACAAAGAGGAACTGGGGGAGTTTGTGACCACCAATCCAACCCTGCAAGAAATACTGAAGGACATTCTAGAGAGAGAGAAGAAAATCACCAGGATTCCAAGAACAATGGCAGAAAGTCCTCAAAGAAAGGGGCAGATAGTGGAATGAAGGAGAAAAGTAAGCAAACAACAATAACAGAAAAATAGCATAGCAGAGACAAGAAAGAGAAGATTGGTTATATCGCTGTTTTATCTTGACTGATTTTATTTGAATCTGGTATGCTTGAGAGTGTGGAGTCTGAGAATAGGGTTAACTACTCTGAAGATCACAGGATTCAATAGGATACGCATTATGGTTTGATTGTTAACTGCCTTTGAAGTCCTATAATGTCTCCAATATTTAGATTTTATTAATAGTGTTATGCTTTGCTAAGTTTAACTATACTATGTTTGATGATATAGACAATTTATTGAAAATAACAAGAGACATCATAGTAACTACCGTAGATCACCTAGTACTGTGGTTTTATATGTCCTTTCCATTTCATGTTTCTCTAGGAATTTGTATTGCTGACTTGTTTTGATTTGTTTCTCCCTCTAATAAAGAAAGATTAGGTATATGTGTAGAGACTTATACATGTGTAGAACTTCTAAGTAGTTTACGAAAATGGATTATAGTTATTGTAAAGAAAAAAAAAAGAGGAAAAAAGTATTCTAAAGGATATAACTGCATGTATGTTTGAGTGTGTGGAATTAATAACCATGTTGCTAAAGTTTTAGTTGGATGGATGAACAAAACTGATTGCAGTCTCACTGTTTGGATGTCCACTTTGTAGGCTTTACTTTTGTAACTTGAACAACTACTTCAAAGAGGAAAATACGTAATTATCAACTAGTGATTTCTTACTGGTTACTATTTTTGTTTTTCTGTTTTGTTTTGCTTTTGAGATTTTGTATTATTTTGACCCTCTTTCTGTTTCAAAATTTTTTCTTTAAATAAAATTTTAAAAACAGATTAATATCAACTTTTTTCTTTAAATTAATAGATTAGATGTTCATAGGAAAGCCTTCCATTTTTAAAGTGAGAGAAGAAAACATCAAAAATCATAAGTTAAGGTTCCCAGTCTGTGAAAGATTCCTATCCAAGACTTGAGTAAGTTTTGTTTTGTTTTTTTCAGAGAAATTTAATTGATTTGGAAGTGATAAGGTACAGAAGAAAATACAAAGTTGCAAAATAATCAAGTCAGAGACTTATTTCTGTTCTGTCAGCATCCTTTCTCCCACTCATCCATACTCCTAGAATTTTAGCTCAGCACATAATTGTTGAAAGAAAAAAGACATTTCCAAGCTTCTCTAGCTAAAGGCCTAACACAGACTAATGCTAAGGAATCAAAGCTGCAGCTTCCAGGATTCTTCCTAAAATCACAAGAGGGCTGGGGCACAAGGAAAGCATCCCTTTGCCTTTTCTTCTCCTTTCCTTATGTGCTAGTCCTACGCCCATGGTGGCTGCAGTGCAGGCTGGTTTTTAAGAGTAGGTACTCCAAGCAACAAGTGGAAGCTGGAATTTTTATGAGGTTCACATCTGAAACTTGTACAGCACTACATCTATGTCCCCTATCTGGTTAAGCAATGACAGGACACAGTATCAAGCAAAGGTAACACAGATCCTTCTTCTCATCACTCAATGAGAAGTGTGCTATAAGACTAGGGGACCATGTCTTAAAACTATATATCAATTGCAAGATGGCCGACTGAGTGGCGGCTTCTCTGAGGAAGAAGAGCTTCTCTGAGGAAAAAAAAAATAAAAGCAACTCAGATGCTGGAATCTGGCATAATGGAGAAAGCCAAACAAAAGGAGAGAAATTCTCACGACCCAGGAAGAAACTGAGGAAAAAGAAAAAGAAAAAAAGAAAAAAGAAAGAAGAAAAAGAAGCATGGACAGAGGGCTGGAACTGGGCAAGCCCCAATCATTGTACTGGCACGTCTTAAATTCAGGTGACTCACGATCAAGCTAAGATCGCGGCCTTGCCGAGAGCGGGGGTTGGTGAGCTCCAGACCCTCGGATGGGGGAGGCCCTGAAACGGGGAGTGGAAAGAGCCAGTCCAGCTGCGCAAACTTTGGTGAGTGACGGGAACTGGAATCCGCAAACCAGGAGGACTGGCTGGGCGACATTTTGGAGTTGGGCAGGGCCGGCTTGAATCGGGGCCCTAGGGAGCGTCTGCTGATGACTCCTAGTCCAAAGCAGATTGGTGGGATCTGCTCGGGCTTGGCCACACCCCTGGTCGAAACCCAATAGCCAGGGACGAGGCTTTCCTGGGCCAGTGGCATCCCCAGGGAACACACAAACCTGTTGAAGCATTAACTAGTTGAATGGCATAAGGGGAGGAGCCAGCTCTTGGCCTGCAACTCACAGATCCGCGGCAGACTGAGTGGCAGTACTTTCCTAGCATGTGTGCTGCAGAAAAACTGTAAGCAAAATGAAAGGCCCAGAGACCTCCACCACCCACCTGTCTGAAGGGGGCCAAAAACATGACAAGACAGAGAAAGAGCAAAAGGTCCCCAACTGCAGAAACAGGGAAAGTGAGTTCAACAGAGGTAAATGCAGAGGAAGTTGAGAGCAGCAAACCTGTAATGTCAGAGAAAGCCTCACTGGAAATAAAGAAATACATCCCTGACCTCATCGTCGAATTTAAATCTGAAATTCTAACTCAGGTGAAGCAAGATATAAGAAGACTAATAAAAGAAGTCCTGGGTAATCCTCAAGTAGACACAAATGAAAGAATAGAGGAACCTAGAGAAAGGAGAGAAGCCTTTGATGAAGAATATAAACAAAACCTATAATATATGAAACAGATCCAAAGAGAATATGAGGAAATTAAAAACTCCATTGAAACCTGGCAAAACCTTTTAACAGAAACTAAAGAAAAACTTTCAAAACTTGAAGATAGATTTGCAAAGTATGATCGTGAAAGGAAGGATCTCTTAAAAATAACAAGGAACCAGGAAGCAATGATACAAAGGCTAGAAGATGACAAGAGGATTTATAACCTAAGAATAAAATATGTGAATGAAGATGCAGCAACAAATACAAATGAAATAAAAAGTCTGTTCACAGAAATAATTAAGGAAAACTTCCCAAACATAGATAACGGAAGTGAAGTTCAGATAAATGAGGCATACAGAACTCCAGCCAGCTACAACCCAAACAGATCTACACCCAGACATACAATAATCAGGATCACAGAAATCCATCACAAGAACAGAATACTAAAAGCAGTCAGAGAAAAGAAACAGATTACCTATAAAGGAAAACTCATCAAAATCACAGCAGACTTCTCAATGCAAACCATCAAATCAAGAAGAGCTTGGAGCGAAATATTCCAAGCCCTGAAAGAAAATAACCTCCAACCCAGAATGATGTACCCTGCAAAACTGTCTCTTAAAATTAATGGAGAGACAAGATATTTCCATGACAAAGAGGAACTGGGGGAGTTTGTGACCACTAATCCAACCCTGCAAAGAATACTGAAGGACATTCTAGAGAGAGAGAAGAAAACCACCAGGGTTCCAGGAATAATGGCAGAAAGTCCTCAAAGAAAGGGGCAGATAGTGGAATGAAGGAGAAAAGTAAACAAATAACAACAGAAAAATAGCATGACAGAGATAAGACAGAGAAGATTTGTTATATCACTGTTTTATCTTGACTGATTTTATTTGAATCTGGTATGCTTGAGAGTGTGGAGTCTGAGAGTAGGGGCAACTACTCTGAAGATGACAGGATTCAATAGGATACCCATTCTGGTTTGATTGTTAACTGCCTCTGAAATCCTATAATGTCTCCAATGTTTAAATTTTATTAATAATGTAAAGCAATGCCATGTTTATATTATATTTGGCGATATAGACAATTTTATTGAAAATAACTAGAGACATCATAGGGACTACCGTAGATCACCTAATGTTGTGTTTTTGTATGTTCTTTTCATTTCGTGTTTCTCTAGGAATTTGTATTGCTGACTTGTTTTATTTCTCCCTCCAATACAGAAAGGCTAGGTATATGTGTAGATACTTATACATGTGCAGAACTTCTAAGTAGTTTATAAGAATGGATTATAGTTATTGTAAGGGGGAAAAAAAGGAAAAGAGAATACTCTAAAGGATACAACTGCATGTATGTTTGAGTGTGTGGAATTAATAACCATGTTGCTAAAGTTTTAGTTGGATGGATGAGCAAAACTGACTGCAGTCTCACTGTTTGGATGTCCACTTTATGGACTTTAGTTTTGTAACTTGAACAACTGCATCTAAGAGGAAAGTATATAATTATCAACTAGTGATTATTACTTGTTACTATTTTTTGTTTTGTATTGTTTTTGAGATTTTGTATTGTTTCTACCCTCTTTCCATTTCAAAATTTTTTCTTTAAATAAAACAATTTTAAAAAAAGCAAGAGGAGGAAAAGAAAGTGCTCTAAAAGAGATAACTGTATGTAACCTTAAGTGTGTAGGATTGATAACCATGTTACTAAGTTTTTGTTGGATTGGTGAATAGAACTGTTTGCAGCCTCACTGTTTGAATGTCCACTTTGTATGCTTTAATTTTGTAACTGGAACAACTATATCCAAGAAGACAAT
>PVLA01007313.1:88889-107635 GCA_004027455.1 Hydrochoerus hydrochaeris | reverse complement strand
GTTTTCAATCCTACACACTTAAACATACATGCAGCCATATCCTCTAGAGCACTTTCTTTTCTTCTTTTTACTTTTTAAGTCCATTATCTGCTTAGTTATATCCTGTTTCAGGTTGCTCAGTACCTTACTGAATTGTTTTGTTGTTGTTATATACTTTTAATCACCTTATATAATTCTGTTGCCTTGTTTTTGAGTTTCTTCTCATCCATGATCCATGGATAAGCTTTAGTGGAGCTGGGAGATTTTTGGAGGTATTTTGTTACATTTTTATCTACTTGTTTTTTTTTTTTGAAGGTAGCAAAATACAGAAGAACAAGACAGAACAAACCCATGTGACCGCACTGCGTAAAACTACCACAGAGCAGTTCACCAGGACACAAGCAATGGGCTCAATAGTACAGCCCATTTTGTTCACACTAGCTGTTCCCCCAATCAGGCAGAGGAAAATGGAAGGAAATATTGAACTTTCAAAAACAGAACATTGAACAAAGCAGTAACATTAATCCAAACTGAGCAAAACAGTGATAAAAATATTTGACTTCAAAGAGAAGGTAGAAGGAAATCCCCCTTTCTTGCCACACTGCATATGTTCATCCTCCCAAGAGATACTCAGACCTCTGGCTCCCACTTGCTAACAGGGTGGGGGGAGATAGAACAATGTCTGATTCTTAGCCCACCCACTGGCAGGCCCCATCCACTTACCAGGGCCACAAGGTGAATGCCTGTTCTCCCAGCACCCATCAAATTCCAACATGATGCAGAGCTCAGGAATCCCTGATAGTTCTTGCCCTGGTGCACCAGTGGCTTGCCAGGCCTCTAGCTGCTCACCAGGGTGGCCAGTAGGCTGCCTGTTCTCCAGCACCCAAAGTTCCAACATGATGCAGAGTTCAGGAATCTGAAAATGTTTTTTTTTTAAATAAAACTTTTTTTCTTTAAAATAACAAAAAGAAAATGTGGTGTTTATGGAGTACCAATCTTCCATAAAGAAGGATAAATTCGAGTCATTTATAAGAAAAAGGATGCTCTTTGGGACCAGAAGTTTGAGTGAAGTAAATCAGATACACAAAGTTAAATGTCACATGGATTACCTTACATGACGAACTCAATATATAAACCAAGTACAAAATAAAAGACAGATGAGGAAAAAAGAGAGAAAACTTATTGTAATTCAGTATGGGCAATGATTTAGTAATTAGTATAATTGTCTTATGTGTTTTAAACATTGCTGGCCTATTACTCTGGCTATTAATCTCTCTATCTCTCTACCTCTATCTAAATGTATATATATATATATATATATATATATATAATGCACATATATGATGAATAACTTTATAAGGACTTATACATAAACAAATCTGGTGCTGGCAAATAAAAGAAGATATGGAGGAGACAGGGAAAGGATTGAGATGTGTTACATACATGTACTAATTCCCCACAATGAAGGTAATCATTATGTACTATAAACATGAGCTGATAAAATAAATAAAAACCACCCCAAAGCCTTAGGTTTGAGTACATGAGACTTTGAGGAGGAACATTTTAAATCTAAACCATAATAAGCTTTTTACTTAAAACTGGTTTCTAGGACCAACTTTAGAGTGCTTCATGTCACATTTGGCCCAGCACCAAGTATAACGTATAGCTTGTAGTACAGTACTGTATACTTCCAGTTTGCTAAGAGGGTGGATCTTACATGTTCTCAGCCCCACACACACTCAGAAGTTACTGTGTGAGCCAATGGATACGTTAATACCTGAATCCTGGTGTCATGGTTTATGTCAGTGGCCCCAGGCCTCATGTATTTGCATTGTGCATTTGTGATTGCTTCATTGTCTAGCACTTGGATTGGGGGTGTGAGTGCTACACCCACCTAGGGGCGGAGCCAGGATGTGATGTAATGGAACAAAGAAGGCGTGTCTCTCTCTCCTGCCGGTTTCCGCCTTGCTGTTTGCAGGCACCGTGAACTGTGGCCCCGCCATGATGCATTGCCTTGGAACCAACTGAGTATGGACTGAAACCTCCAAAAACTGTGAGAAATAAATCTTTCCTTTCCCAACTTTGGGCATCAGGTATTTTGTCTCAGTGACAAGTAGAAAGTAACTAAGACACCTGGTGATCATTTGTATTAAAATATCAACTTGTACACCTTGACTATAGACAATTTCTATTTAACAGTTACTGCTCACCTCCAGTAGATATAAAAAGAAAATAATAATAATAATAATAATAATAATAATAATGTCATTTAAGTCATGGTCTTCCCCAGTTTCTCTGGGTTTGCTTTAATCTGACTCCCATCTCCAGTCCATCTGCTGTATATTCAGGACCTCAGTGTCTTATCAGTGACTCCCACATTTTATCATCAACTCGTCCTCTGACTGTTCCCTTCACTTACTTCCTCTTCCCGAAACTAGCTCATCCCCCGGTAGCGCAGGTTCCTGTTTTCCCTCAAGTAGGCCCAGTTTTTCTCCCACATGTCTGCATCTGGGCCCTGGAAGAGAGACAAAAGACCCACACTTACCCCAGTAGGGTGCCTGCCATGCGCTCTTCTCTCCTTCCTCGCACCTGCAGTTCTCTCACTCTCTCGTCATCCATTGTTAAATTCCACCCTCCCTGCCATGGAATCTGCACACTGCCAGGTCACTTCTTTTTGATGAATGACTTCACCTGTCTCCCTGTCAAGCTCACTGCTATTCTTGGTGTCTTGGTTACTTTTCTCTGTTGCAAGGACAAAATACCTGACCCTCAAAATTATTCCCCTTCTAAATTAGAGAAGGAAAGGTTTATTTAGTTTTTGGAGGTTTCAGTCCATACTCAGCTGGCTCCCAGGCAGAGTGGCACAGTTGAGGGGCAGCCATTCATGGTGGCTGCAAGAAACAAGAGCTAAAGGGCAAAATGCGAGGAGTGTACCTTCTTCCCTCCCTTATACTGTATGCTGGCTCCCTGCCCCTAGGCGGGTACAGCACTCACAGCACCAGTCACAAACGCTAGACTCAGTGTGCCTCCATGAGTACAAGAGGGTTTGGGGGGACATTTAAACAAATCATAAACCTTGGTGACTTTCACATCTATTCACATCAGTAGCTCTGTCCTGCTCAATATTAGTGTTCCCCAAGTATCATATGAAACTAAGTTTCATATGATAAATAAGTTTTATTTTAATACTCAGGTATTAAAATAAAAAAAACTGCAGAAGATCTTTCTGAGTGGGCAGTGCTAAAAACCACTGGAACAGAGGACCTGCTCAGTATCTTGGCCTATGAATTCTTTGACACTTCAATTCAGGTACAAAGTATGATCAAAATATATGGTGAATGCTAGAATGAAAACATGAACACTGACAGACTCGTTGCCATTAACCACCCTAAAAATACCCTGCTTCTCCCACAATACCCTGATCCCATTGCTTCTGCCTCTTTCTGAAGCAGTTCTAGAAGTCTGCTCTCGTCAGTAGCTTCATGAGATGTGATTAACAAAGCAAAGCAAAGCAAAACAAAACACGGCAAATGGTGCTGCCAAGTGCCATCCAACAGAAAGGCACATCTGTAAAAACATTAAGGTAGTAATCAAAGGCAAAACTGAAAAAAAATTATGGTGTCTTCATCCATTTTATTCACTGAGTCTGGCACTGTGAGACTTCTGGCTCTTTTCCAAAACCAAAATGACCACAAAAGGACAATGTTTTGAACTGTAAATGATTGACATCGAGGCAATCATAATTGCACAACTAAAGATGCAATAGAGGACTTCCAGAGCTGCTTCAGAGAGTGCAGGAATGATGGGGTAAATGTGTGTGAGGGCAGGGAAGAAGTTTTGAGGGAGATTAATGCCAATCTGTGTTTTAGTATAATCAATTAAAAAAACTAACCATTCATTTTATTTTTGGATCAGCCTTGTGTTTTGCTACAGCCCACTCAAGTCATGAGCTGCTGTGGTTGAACCGTGGAGCTGTCACTTTTCTGGATTCATTTGGCTGCAGCTTCCTCGAGCTGCTGGTCCATAGATTTTTCTACTCTTCATTACCACCCTCATGTCCTCTCTTTCCTCCACAGCCCAGAAAACTGGGGTCCCACAAACCCAAAGTGAGCTCTCTCTAAATTACTCAGGTCAATCCTGTGTGAGCCTTGCTGCTCTCTTGGAATGATTGCTCTCTCTTTTTTTTTTACCTTCCCCTGTACTCAGCAGCATTATCATGCTCTTCCTCCTCCACACAGCAGAGGGCATCACCACATACTGTACAGACAATGGATGGCAGTGCTGCCTCCTTTCCACCAACCCGTCCACTCCTGAAACTGTCCTCAGCCACCTCCTCTCTCAGAAGGAGCGATGCGTCCACACTCCCGCCTGAGGCCAGCCCATGTTGTGTCAATGCAATACCCATTGTGTAATTTTCAAGCCAGGGTAAGCGTGTCTATCTCCTCAATGATTGTTCCTTTATGGTAAAAATGTTCACAAGCCTTTTACACAGGTATCGTACCCTACCGTGAAGCGGAACAGCATGACTTCTCCCCCTAGCTACGCAGACGGTGTCTGCCACGAGTCCTTCCCCACCTCTTCCTGCCCGCCCTCTCTCCCCAGCCTCTGGTACCATCACTGCACTTCCCACTTCCGTGAGACTGATTTCCTATGACACAGCCTATGCACAGGATTACATGGTACTAGTCTTTCTGTGTCTTTATTTTATCTGACTTGGTAATCTCCAGTTCATCAGGCTGTTGCATACGACAGGGTTTTATCCTTCTTAAAGCTAAATAGTGTTCTGCTGTGTGCACACACCACATTTTCTTTATCCATTCATACACTGATGGGTCTCATGCTTTCTTAGCACCTCAAAGTGTGCTTCTGCCTTTTCTGTTGGGTCACCTTTCCTCTGTCCCTTGCTGTCTTCTCTTTGCCATGTCCCATTGTGTGCCTTTCCCAGGACTGGGTACTCATTCCTCCCGATATGCCTTGGTTTTCCATAGCCTCATTCAGTCTCATGGCTTTAAACACTAGGTATGGACTCATAGTGCATATGAAACTCATAAATTCAGTTGCCTACTTAATTTCCAAGTCTAGTCAGCGTCTCACAGCTAACACGACACAAATGGGCTTTAGATACTTCAACCTGACCTACTCTGTTGGTATCATAAGCCATTTTGGGAATTATAAAAGACAGGAAAGTATAAAGGTTCCAGAGCCAGGAGTCACCCTTGATTTTCTTCTTCTCTCATCTAAAATCAGTCTATTAATGAGTCCTTTTAGGGATTCCTGTCACAAAATATATTTGGCATATACTATTTCTCACCACCTTTGTTGTTATCATTGTGGTGAGGGCTACACATATTTCTTGCCTAGATGATTGCATTGCCTTGAGATAATGCAACACCAAACATTGACTGCTGTTAGCAGCTGTTTGATGCTCAGGGATACTGCAGAATTATGAGGGGAACCTGCAGATTGTAGGCTTACAATGTGTGAGTCAGAAGCTAGAGTTTTGGATACCTTGTGACTGTTGATTGTCATATGTCAACTGGATTGAAGTAAGAGATGCTTAGAATATTAGTAAAATACGGTTCTTGGGATATCTGTTGGGTGTTTCCAAGGATGACTGGCATGTGGGTCAGCCAAGTGAGTCGGGAGAGACCCACTCTGATTATGGCTAGTGCCAACAAGTAGGTCTGTAGCCTAAATGGAATGAAAAAGGTAAAGAAAGAAATGCACCTGCTCTGCAGGGCTCCTTCTGGTCTGGGTGTGTCTTTTGCTGCTGTTTGTTGCTTTTGGACATTGGTCTCCAGTTTCCTCAGTTTTCCAACACAGACCCGCACCAGGGACTTCAGTGAGCTTCCATACCTGCGATCTTGGATTGTATTGCTCCCTTAATCCCTCTTGTTTTGGAGCTTTCATCTTCTTGGGCTCAGCACCTACTGGATCCTTTGGCTCTTCAGGACAGATAACCACTGCCTCGACCCTGTCAGCCTGCCTAATAAAGCCTCTTGTGTAATTACACATATTTTCTGTAAGTTCTGTTCCTCTGGAGAACCCTGACTGATACAACTCTCAACCTGCCGAGGGTTATGGTGTGGGCTGAGGGAGCAGCGGTAGCAACAAGGTGCTGGTCAGGGTACTGAAGAGTCTTGAACGTTATTATTACGGTTACTCAGAGGCTACCATCAGGGAATGGGGTATTGTTTTGAGGCACACTGGTTTCTATGGCATCAGGGACCTTTTCTTTAACAGTTACAACCTCTGGCGGGAACTTGAAGGAATCTGGAAAAGATAAAGTCAAAGTTGGAAATAATTTTGGAACTATTGTTCAAAACAATTTTTTTTGATACAACTTCTCATTATGTGGTTCAGGCTGGCTTTGAGCTCACTATATAACCTGAGCTGCCCTTAAATTTGTGACAATTCTCTGCCTCACCATCCCAAGAGCTGAGATTACAGGTGTGTACCATGACTGGCTCAAAATAATTTGAAAATAAATCAAACTCACTTTCCTGAGTGAGAGCAAAATGAAGTCCAAATTTACATATGAGGAGAAGTTTTGCCCAGTTCTATCAAAATCAGAGAACCCTCTTGCACAGGTCTACTGAAATCAGAGAACTCTTGTATAGGGAAGACACACTTTTTTCTTTTATAATCACCTCAACACAAACACCTGTTGTCAAATATATGATTTTCTCATTCAGTTTCCTAGTTCTCTGCAGAACCTAACTGGGTGTCTCACCATTTAACTCAGTTCTGATACTGCGTACCTGGAGTAAGTCAGATCCTACAGGTTGAGGGCTGAGTCCCATACAACTATCTTCACTTTGGATGCCAGCTACACATTTGTGTTGTGGCCTGTGCTTCTGATTTCCCCTGCACTAAACCCAGTGTTCCACGATCCCCTTCTCATGCTCAGTAATTTTCAAGAATGACTCACAGAACTTGTGGGAACAGATGACTTACCAGAGTAGCCATTTATCATGCAAGGATGCAATCAGGGACAGACAGGTAGAAGCCTAGGGTAAGACATGGGCAAGGATGCAGAGCTTCTAAGCCCTCTCTGGGCTTGTAAGCCCTCTTCCTCCCAGCTCCTCCATGTGCCCAACACCACAGAATCATTTAGAAATCCTTCTTCCTGGGTTTTTATGGAGATTTAATTATTTAGGCCGCTCAGTTCAGGTGGCTGGGAAGCAGAACACAGGGGATTAGTATCAGCAAGACAACCACCCTCCAAAGACTCCCCAGTGACCCACCTCCCACTGAGCCTCACCTTCTAACCAGGCACCATTCTGTCAACAACAGTGGACTGGTCCTCTGAGAAGTATCTAGTGCCTTGAACCTGCCTCTCCAGGAATCCCTTAATTCAGTGAAGTTGACAAGATTAACTGGCACAAGAGGTTAGTAGGATGCCCTAAAGCCATTCTCTAGACTAGGGGAAGAAAGCAAAGTCTGTAGGACAAATGTCTGTGTGTTCAAACCATTCTGCCTAAAACCCTAGCTGTGAAAGGAGCACAGCTGCGAACTGTAAAATATTATTGTCGACCTGCAGGGATAATTTTTAAAGTTTAAAAATCAGGCTTTTATAATTTTAATAGCGATTTTAGCCTTTAGGCCTGGAAAGAAGTGAGACCTAGAATGAGATTTATAAAAAGAAGAAGGATGGAAGGCTGCAGGAGGGTGGGAAAGAGCCAAGACAGCACTGTATATCTTCTCTTGGCTTCCAGGAATCTGTCTACACAGGGATCTCCGAGAAGAGAGGAAGGGCGATAGTGCTTACAGCACAGTTTCCTTTGACTGCAGTTCACTTGTATCTTAGGCTATTGGGCTGCTGTAACAACATACAGTGAGCTGGGTGGTTTGTCAACAACAGAAACATCGCTCACAGTTCTGAGGCTGGAAGGCCAGGATCAAGTTGCCATGTGGCTGAGTCCAGTGGGGACTGCTTTCAGGTTCATAGATGACATCGTCCAGCTGTGTCCTCACAAGGTGAAAGGGGACAACAAGTTCCTTGGGGTCCTTTCTATAAGTACACTAATTTGATTCAGGAAGCCTTCACTTTCATGATCTAATCATCTCTCAAAAGGCCCCACCTCCTAAAACTGTCATCTTTCGGGGGGCTGGGATTTGAACAGATGAATATTGGGGGGCCCAGATATTCAGACCAGGATGCCTTACATAGAATCATGTCTGCCCATATTTCTCTCCTCACTGTGGGTAACTGAGGCCAGCACCTCATGGGTTTGGAGGCAAAGCCATGGATGTGGAAACCTCCAGAGACTCTGGGTCTGAGGAACATCTTGCTTTGTGTGTTGGGAAGGACTTAGGAGGAGGAGTGCGCCATGTGGCCAGGAATACTGGCTGTGGACCCAGGGTGCACAAATTAAAGCACCAACTACTCAACGCTTCTGCACTTCACACTCTTCATTCGCAAAATGGGATGGTGATGATACTAGCTGGGTTTATCTAGGCTCTGCTGTGAAGCCAAATAAGCTAATGCGCGTCTAGCATATGAGCTTTTATTTCCATTATTAAGTTTTGGAAAAAGACTCAGTTTCAATTCCAAATCACAATTTACCAGATGGATGAGGCAAGTCCCAGAGCCTCAGTTTCCTCTTTTGAAAAGAGGGAACAATCATATGTTCTCAGGATTGTAGTCAACAATATATACCAAAATAACATAATAAATGGGTGCATTTTGGGCACTTAAGAAATATTACCAAACACACCAGTGGGCTGAATTCTAGGAATGCTCCTGGCATGTGTTTTGAACCTCATATGCCTTTTCTAGTAGAAGCTTTGTTGCTGTGTACTGGTGGTGTCCCAAGATAGCCCATTACGTTCTGCTTTTAAGGTTGAGAACATTTTTATCATGAAATATTTCAAACCTTCTGAAAGGCACAGGAAATTATATGACACCCATGTCTCTACCCTATGGAGTGAGCAGATGTTAGCATTTTGTCATATTCGCCTCAGAGCCCTCCTTACAGGAGGAAGACAGTATATCAGACACACAACAACAAAGCTATTGATTAAAATGTAGCTGAATTTGGGTTCTGATGAATAATTCTGCACTGATCCTTTGTGGATACCAAAGATGAGTGAGTTCTCTGGCTTTTGGGTCATAGTCCAACAGAAGAAGCACTCTCATGAACAGACAATGTGGTCTTGCATTGGACAAGCGTCACAGCAATGAAATATACAAAGGCAGTCATGATAGTAGGGAGCTTGGAAGGTTAGAGAGGGCTTCCTGGAGAAAATGACATCTGAGTTGTACTTTGAAAAATGAAGTCAAATTTGCTGCTTACAGTAAGAGAGACACAGACTTTTCAGGTTGAGGAAAATGCGTATGCAAAAGGCAGGAAAGGGTGTGTGAACTGGGATTACGGAATGGTGCAACTTCTGGACTTTTTTTTTTTTTTTGAGAGAAGGTCTTGCTTTGTAATGCAGGCTGGCTTTGAACTCACTAAGTAGTCCAGGCTGGCTTTGAACTCACAGTGATTCTCCTGCATTCACCTCCCAGGTGCTGATGGACTTTTTGAGCTGTGAGATGTGGTATCTGTTTCCCATGAATGCTGTGCAAATGACCAACAATTGAGCCATTTAAAACAACAGAAATTTATCACCTCACCATTCTGGAGGCTGAAAGTCTGAAATAAAGGTGTTGGCAGGGCCATCCTCCTTTGGTAGCCTTAGGGGAGAGTCCTGCTATGCTGCTTGCTAGCTTCAGGTGTCACCAGCAGTCCTTTTGTGCTCCTTGGCTTGTAGACACACTATTCCAGTCATTTGGCCTTCTTCCCTGAGTGTCTCTGTTTCTCTTCTTTTCTTCTTATAATGATGCCACCCTATTAGATTCAGAGTCCATCCTTCTCCAGTAGTAACCCATCTTAACTAATTATAACTACAAATAACATCACATCCTGAGGTACTGCAAATAGGGATTCAACCTGTTGTTTTGAGTGGACACCATCCACTCTGTGACAGATGTTTTACATTTCCACTCAGAACTCTCCTGCACCACAGTTCAGTAAAGATGTGGCTTCCTCTTCAGGCTTGCTTTATTGGAAGAAATCTCTAGAAAAGATTGGAGCTTTGGGCTCTGGCGCAGTTTTGGGGAAGGCTGGTTGTTTCTAATAACGTTTTCAGTGAGCCAGACATTAGATTCATCTTGTGTAGGGTGAAGTGGGAAATGATGGAGGATGTGGATAGAATTATCAGGAAGAAAAGATGCCATGGAGTGCCGTTGACGTCAAGGGAGAGATGGAATGGTTCTCTTGACATTATGTGGGCTGTGCAGCTCTCTCAGAGACAGGGATCCTCTATGCACAAAGCTGAAAAGGGAAGGGCCAGTATAATCATGATTTAGGTTGCATCCTGAGGGTTGGGGCTGCCAGCACCATCAGCACCAGGAAGCCAGAGGGAGATGGACATGAAAGAGAACTTCCAGAATTGTTTCAGAAAGTGGCAAAACTACAGGATAAGTGAGTTAGTTCAAAGAGAGGGGAATACTTAGGAAGAGATTAATGGCCATAAATAATAAAAATTTAAAATTTAAACACACTATATTTTTGACTACCCTTTTCAATACAGCAGATTTGCTCCCCTTTTGATGGTGCTGTCACACTGTCAACAGTTACAGTGTTCATGTTCCTTGGAAACTATGGGATTATCATTTCCCCATTGCTAAATGGAGAGCCAGAAATATCAGCCACAATTTCAATTTCTCAAGTAACTAGTGATGTTGAGAATTTCTCCATGTATTTACTGGCTATCTGTACTTCTTTTGTGGAGTATCTAGTCATTATATATTTTTTTAGTACTGGGGATTGAACTCATGACCTTGCACTTGCCAGGTAGGCACTTTGTTACTGAGCTATATCCCCAGTCCAGTCATTCTATTTTTGACTAGGTTTTTTATTGGAAGGGTCTAATTTTTTTTGAGTTCTTTATATATTATAGATATTGGTTCTCTGAGGAATAGCTAGCAAAATTATTTTCCCATTCTGTAGGTTGCCTTTTTACTCTATTGGTTGTTTCTTTTGCTTTGCAGAACCTTTTTCTTTTTTAACTTGATATGATCCTAATTGCTAATTATTGGTACTATTTCCTGTGTGAGATTTCATCTTACCCCAGAAAGAATGGCCATCACTGAAACATCAAATTCAAAATGCTGGTGAGAGTTAGGTGGGGAAAAGGAAACATCTGCATTACTGATGGGAGTGTAAATTAGTACAACCACTATGAAAATCAGCACAGAGATTCCTCAAAAAGGTAGAACTAGAAGTTCCATTCGACCCAGCTATTTCCCCTTTATCTTCCAGAAAAAGTCAAAGACATCATATGACAGTGACACATGCACATCTATGTTTATAGGAGCATAACTCATAATAGCTAAATCTTAGAAGCAGTCTGTATGTCCATTATATGGATAAGAAAAGTGTGATATTTACATATAACATGTTCCTGCCATGCCATAAAGAAAGACAAACTGGAGTCATTTGTAGGAAAATGGATGTGGCTTGGAACCATAATGTTAAGCAAAATAAATCACAGGCTTAAGTAACGCAGCCTTATATGAAAGACATCCAAACTATAAATAAAGAGAAAAATAAAAAATAGATAATAGGAAGTAAAGAGATAGATTTTTCTCAAAGGGGAAAGGGATCAGAGATGAAGGGAGGGGAGGGCAAGGGGATGAAAAAAGACTAAAGATGTGCACAAGTACCTGCTTCACACAAGGGGCGTAACCATTTTTACTGCAAATATGTACTAAATAAATACATGCATAGATGGATAGTCATTTCCTAAAAGCCGCTTGGCTGCTAAGCAGTGGTTCTGGGTTGTGCACTTGAGCACTGCCTCCAGGAGCCAGGGGTTTTTCCCCATTATGTCCCCTCTCTATGCATTGGGTATGTTTGTACATCCACATGGACAAATGTACACATGTGTGCGTATACATATGTAAATATGTATTTTATGAGATTTGCTTTGCACTCTTATTAAATTTCATCGTTTTGATTGTAGGCACCAGGGGACGTTTATCGCCTTTTAAAATCTTTTTCAATTGAGATAGCTGGCCTCAAACTTCTGGGTTCAAGAGATCTTTTCATCTCAGCTTCTAAGTAGCTGGGTTATAGGCATACATTACTGCACCCAGCTCCTAAATTTCAAGGGCAAAAAGTCTTGTTTTGGTTCTCACAATTTTTTTAAAAAAGAAATTCCCTCTGTAGATCTTGCCAGCCAAGCCAAAGCATCTAATGGATTACTTGGGAGTTGCTGCAGTTATTGTGCTACTTCTTAGCATCTGTTGGGTGCCACGTGATTATGCTGTGCCAGATTCCTTGTGCCAGTTAGTTCTAAGTGCCTGGTGATGAATATTCCAGGTGCTAGAAAGGCCTAATTCTCAGGGTATGGCCTGGAGATGAAGGGGTGCCGAGCAGGGACAGACAGTTTCTGGAACACTTACGGGTCTGAGACAGCGCACATGAAAGACAGTTGAATTTTAGGATGTTGAATCGTTTCTAGAATTGCTAAAACTTGAGGACCAGCTAGGGAGTGCAGAGTGACTGACAACAAGGACTATTGCGTCCTTTTTTTATATGGCATTGTGCAGTCAGCAGAGACATCAACCCCACACCTGCTACCTCTGAGCCCCATCACAGTCTGTGATATAAGCAGTTTATACTGTGTATCCCACGCGAGGGTGAGAAAGCTAAGGCGCAAAGAGGTACCATGGGACTTAGAGCTTCTCTTTCACGGGAGAGGAAAAGTCAAGGGCAAGAAAGAGGTTTTAATGGGTGCTTGTCCCAGAGCCATGGTGTGAATCAAGGGCTCCTACTTCTGCAGCCAGGGCTCATTTTCAGGTCCTAATGAGATGGGCCTATGCTCTTTCTCCCGGCTTGGGAGGGTCTTGGCTAGGATGTTTGAGCTGGGTTCAAGGGAAGACTCTTCTTTTGTTACAGATTCAGGGCGCCCCCAGACTGCACTGGCGGGCGGGGAGGGCACAGGGTTGGGAGTGGCATGGCATCTCACAAGCCTGTCTTACTTGTGGGCGATTCTGTTCTCCTTTAGTATTTTTCCTTTCTCACTTCCTAGGTCATCCTTAGGGGTATGAGGAATTACCCACCCTAAACCCTCAGATGTGGTGCCATGCACTTTGTACCCATTTCAAACCTTTCAGCAGGAGGAAGAGGCTGTAGCTTCTACTTTGCAAGACAGGAGACAGAATTGACTGGAAGAGCCTTGTCCAAAGTCACTTAATTAGAATCCAGTTCCTTTCTAAGTACAAAGCCACTTTGTCTACCCTTCCCAGAGGCTAAGAGGTACTCCTCTGGAGCCTAAAAGCAGGAAGCACCCTTTTTTGTGAGTATTTTCTTTTCCCAGAGTGTATGCATTTTTCCTCTTTCCACCTCTCCCTCCCTCCCTCTCCCTTCTTTTCTCTGTTCCTCTCTCCCTCCTTCCTTCTCTCCCTTCACCTCCCTCTCTCAACTCCTCCTTTCCCTCCTACCTTCCTCTTTGCCTCTTTTTCTGACTTCTAAGGCATCATTGGTATAAAAAGCCCACACGTATTTAATGTACCTAATTGGCTGCATTTGCACTTACACACAGCTCATGAAATCCCTCCTTCTGTCTTGTGGTCACTTTCTTTGTGTCCTTTGGCTCAGCCTGCATAACTGGAGGTCCCTGATTAAAAAGTATAATATACTGGCCAAATGCACCATAAAAATGGTAATGAATGGACAAAGAATAAGAAAACCCTTGACTTCTTCGTGGCATCTCACACCCCCCTCCCCCAGGGCCTAGAGCCAAGAATGCAGGATTAACTCTGTTAGGCAGCAGGACTGAGAATCAAGCTGGGGCCTTTCTACACCAGAAGCTCAAGGGTGAGCCCCAGAGAAACGGTCCTCCATGGTTTCTTGAGAGCTGTCATTCTAGCAAGGACTGACTAAGAGGCAGAGGAGAGCAGAAGACCTGGATGGGAACTGAGAGCCTGCAATAGAGCCAGCAGCACCTGTGCCTTGCTTCTTACCCTATGCAGTAAGAATGAGGATAATAGTTTACATTTATAGACCACTAATTATGTACCAGGTTCTCTGTGAGGCACTTTCCATGCCTCATGTGTTGGCTACAGAGACAATGAAGTTGGCACGATTGCTGTCTTTATGATATGGAAGAGGAAACCGAGGTGCAAAGAGACAAAGGCCCACAAGCAGCCATTGGTGGAGACAGGATTCAAATCCAGGCAGGCTGACAGTGGACCTGGGCATTTAATAAGTGAAACCTGAAGACCAAAAAAAAATGATTTATTTTCTTAAGGCCGTGTTTCTTACCCAGGGCTGATTATGCTACCAGGAGAATGTAAGCGATGTTAGGGAAAGTGGCTGTCACAACACAGCAGGAGGGAGCACCCCTAGCATCATGTGGAAAGAGGCCAGAGATGGGGCTGAGCATCCTGAAGCACACTGGAGGCCTCATTGCAAAGAACAATCCTGACTCAATTGTCAAAAATGCCAAGGCTGAGAAATCCTGCTTTAAAGTCACACTCTCGGAGCCGGGCCAGGACCTGAGCTCTAGACTCCAGACTGCTAGCACACTGCTTTTCCCATAAACCAATGAAAGCCGCCATTTATTCCCCTCAGTTTGTGCCAATGCAGTCCCAGTTCTTCACCTAAGGATGGTGCCTGCCTTTCTTTCAGGTTAACTCTCCTTCCTGGTCTTCTAGCTTTTTGCTGGCGGTCACAGTTCTCACGACTCTGCCTCTGCTCTCTGTTTGTCCCGATGATGACACGATGATGTCAATGTGGTGAGAATTTGATGGTGAGGAGTATAGAGACAGAGACGAAGGTGACGGAGATGATGACGGGAGTGATAAAACAATGTCTTCCTGGATGGCAGCGTGGAGAGTGCCCGAGGTGAGGAGCAGATGTACTGGTTCTCTCAAGAGAGGTTGAAGCCTGCTGGGCAAGCCGCTCAGGAGCTTTCCTCCCGTGTGATCTGTGCCTTCCTCCCTCTGGCCCTCCTTGCATCCTCAGACAAGTTACATGTCCCCTTTCCCCCTGGCCTGGACCCCATACTAAGTTCTATGCCAGTGGGAGCTGGTGGTAAAGGAGGCCCTGGCCCAGCCAGAGGTTCTGGGTTGGAACATGGCATTGTGAATCCGGTTAATTTTCTACTGCATTAATATTAATAACAGACAGTTGGCTCTGCGTGCAGATGTGGGGGAAGAATGTGGGAACAAAGGTTACTGGAAGTTCAGAGGGCTGGTGGGAGCAGGGCGCTGGAGGGGCCTCTGCTTCTTCACTCTAGGCCTCAGTTTACCCCTTTTTGAAGAAGAGGCTGAAAGGAGTGATTCAGAAGATACTTTCTTCCCTGAGTTCTGCTGTGGCATTTTATATCAGCCTGCACTCCCTCCCTTCAAAGCATGGAGTCCTGAGATGAGTAATCTTAAGAATATAATTTGGTCCCTTTGAATGACAGGGAGCTCATTACCTTGTGGGACAACTGGTTTCACTGTTGCACTGAGCTCTGACACTGACAGTAACAGATGCTGAATTCAGTACATGTGCTTTCGCCTCCTGGCTTTACAGGTATGCTCTGAGGGACGTGTGATCAGCTCCATTTGGCAGTTGATGGAGACAAAGCCATAACAGATCAAGAAACTTCCCCATGATTCCCCTATGAGGACAGGCAGAAGGGGATCTTAGCCCTGCTAGTTTTACTTTAAAGTGTGGTATATATTTAAGTGAATAACTGCAGGATAGAAGTCCAGGGGGCAGATCCAGTCCTGGCATCCTTGAAGAATGGCATCTTTCTCATGTAGCACCCTGCCTGGGTATGAGATGCCTAATTCAGTGGGACCAGGTACTCAACTATGTGCCAGGCACTGTGTGGGCACAAGTTTATTTAATTTCTGCAACAACCCCATGCCTCAGGTATTATTATTTATTGTCTTCATTTCCTAATTACCACAAAACTTAGAGACTCTAAAACTGCATGAATTTATCATCTCACAGTTCTGAAGGTCAGAAGTCTAAAGTGGTTTTGAGGGGCTAATTGGTAAAGTTTTGAAGAGCTGACAGGGCAGGCTCCTTCCGAATGCTACAGGTGAGAGTTCATTTTCTTGCTTTCCCAAGTTCGTAGAGGCCTTGCATTCCTTGGCTTGTAGCCCCTTCCTCCATCATCAAGGCCTGCAAAGTGGCATCTTCCAATTTCTCTAACTCTGCTGCCTCCATCCTCACCTCTCCTCTGATTCTCCAGCCTTCCTTTCCCTTCTAAACCACTTGATGGGTTACCTGGATATTGTAAGACAATGCCCCATTCTAGGATTTTTCTCCCAGTCACACTGGTAAATTCCCCTGGTCACAGGTTCTGGGGGCCAGCATATGGACATGCTTGAGGGGGCATGGTTTTGCCTACCACATCTATTTTTACAGATATGGAAACCTAGGTGCAAAGAGGGTGCATGACATTCTCAGAGGTGCAGCACTTGCGGGTGTTAGGGCTGGGATTAGAACCCAGGCTGTCTCAAACTCATGAGTTGTATCACCTCCTTGGCGTCTCACCACTCCTCCTGCGGGCCAGCTGTGTTTGTGGTGTGATAGCCCCACTTAACCTGCCAGCCGGGTGGGAGCAAGGTGGAGGTTTCTGGATGTAAACTCCCCAGTTCTGCTGTGCTGGTGGAAATGTAATTCATCTAGAATATATCCAGGAGATGTTGTCACAGACAGGCACGTTGGTGAACAAAAGGGAGGAAGCCCTTGTTTCACAGGAGCACACAGTCCAGGCACCCACACCAGATTCAGGTAAATAAGCAAACTCACCAGCCAGCAGGGGGCGGTGTGTACTGAGTGGGTGTTATGGAGCCAAGGACTCTGCTAGGGGCCAGAAGTCCCTGGTCACCACCTCCTCTCAGCTGGGTGGCTTGGGGGGCAGCAGGGTTCTCTGTGAAAGCACCGAGAAAGACATGCCCGTGTGTGGTGAGGGTGGACGCGGCTGTGGCTTCTACCTGTCAGCAGCTGCCACTGAAGGAAGCCGGGACAGGCAGAGACTGCTTTCCTGGGAAAGGCAGAAAGTGACCAAGTTCCCTTCTGCAGC
Source organism: Hydrochoerus hydrochaeris (assembly GCA_004027455.1). Lineage (NCBI taxonomy): Eukaryota > Metazoa > Chordata > Mammalia > Rodentia > Hydrochaeridae > Hydrochoerus > Hydrochoerus hydrochaeris. Next base: position 90,571 of record PVLA01007313.1, on the reverse strand, counting down.
ACAGACACTATCCCAAGGGGCTGGCACTTATTTTTCACTTTGCAAGTGACAAGAGAGAGACATGCAAAGTGGATATGTTTTCTTGTTGAGCATGTGTTGGGTCTGACCTAAAATAGAAAGAGCTTGTCCTTTCTGAAAGGACCTTTAACAAAACCTTTGGGCTTGGGGCTAGAGACACCTGAATTTGAATCCTGGCTTGACCGTGGGTCTGAGTAGTTTCCTTACCTGCTTCTTTTCTTTTCCTTTTTTCCTTCCTTTTTTCCTTCCTTTTTTCCTTCCTTCCTTCCTTCCTTCCTTCCTTCCTTCCTTCCTTCCTTCCTTCCTTCTTTCCTTCCTTCTTTCCTTTATTCCTTTTTTTCCTACAGTTCCCCATGAACTACATTCCCAGTCCTTTTTCTATTTTTTGCTCTGAGACAACTCTTTGTTAGGTTGCCCATGTTAGGCTAGAATTTGCAATCTTCCTACCTCAGCCTCTCAGAGTGCTGAGATTACAGGCATGCTCCACTACACTCTGCTTCCTTAGCCTTGTGTATAGTGTAGGAGGAGACTTATCCATAGTGTGGAAAGAGCTCAGCCTAACCACATGTATAAATGGCCAGTGATGTGACAGGTGCTGAAGAATATGGTGTGATGACAAAATCCTGCGTCAGATAGCTACTGCTCTAGTGTGGGGAACACACAAAAACAAAAGAATGAGCCGGGCATGGTGCCATGCACCTGTAATCTCAGCACTCTGGCAGGCACACAAATTTGAGCCCAGCCCAGGTAACCCAGCAATTTAGCAAGACCCTGTCTCAAAAAAAAGGGGGAGGTATCTGGAGATGTAGGTTGATTCAGAGACCCTGGATTCAAACCTCAGTACAGCAAAAACAAAAAGCAAAACAAAGCACTCCCTCCCCAAGTGAACACAGGAAAACAGTAACTTGTGACATATTCTTTTTTTAGGATAAAGCGTGTACCGAGTCAGAGCTCAGGCGCTGGGAACTTGCTTTTGTAAGGTGGTTGGGGAATTCACTTCAGGAGGAAGACCCAGGGTGAAGCCTGAGCTGAGAAGTTCAGTCATGGCATGTTGCTGAAGGTGGAGCATTACGTGCTGAGGTCCTGGGGCGTGGGAGAGATGATCTGGTTCTCTGGAGGGACAGAAAAGCTGTGAGTGAGGAAGAGCAGGAGGTAAAAGACAGGAGGAGAAGTAGAGTGTCAGAGTTTCAGTCAGTCAGGCTTTTAAAAGACGGTACTGGCTGCTGAGCATTGGGGGTGGGGGCAGAGGTCGGCACAGCACAAGTTCTGCAGTACAAGTGATGGGAGCGCTGGCCAGGCCCAAGCTGGAGGAAGTGGAAGGAGACAGGAACACTCAAGCCCATGGTATAGGCTGTGAGCTAGGCATGTGTGATCTCAGCACCCACAGACTGAGGCAGGAGGCTCACAAGTTCAAGCCAAACCTGGATAATTTAGTGACTTAATGAGACCCTATCTCAAAATAACAAATAAAAATAAAAAAGGGTAGATAGAGGATATAGCTCATTGCAAATGTCCCCAGTTCAATCCTTAGTAAAAAGAGAAAGAAAAGAAGGAAAGAAAGGAAGAAAGAAAGAAGATGCAAACAAGTCAGTGTCTCCCATGAGCCTACTGTTGCGCGGGCTGAGAATCAAACGTGGGTGTCGTGTCCCCCCCCCCCCCCCCCC
>PVLA01007313.1:0-88789 GCA_004027455.1 Hydrochoerus hydrochaeris | reverse complement strand
GAAGGCAAATATTGTCTTCACTGTTTTGCTTCATTCTGATTAATTGTCTTGCTCTATTCAATATTCTGTTTTGATTGTTTTTTCTTTATTTTGAAGGTAGTAAAAATACAACAGAACAAGACAGAACAAAGCCAACCGAGACAATGCAGTGAAGTTGGTAGAGAACTTTAAAGCAGGATACTGGGATAACAGTAATAGTATATCTTGTTGTCTCCACAATGGTTGTCCAGTCAATTAGGTATAGCAAGATCAAATAAAAAACAGAACATTATAAAATGATTCAAAAGAGAATATTGAATAGAGTAATACAGTTAATCGTAATGAAACAAAACAGTGAAAAAAATCTGCCTTCAAACAGAAGATGGAAGGAAATCCCTCATATTTGCTATATTTCATACTGTCATCCTCTCAAGACATGCTCAGACCTCTGTCCCCAGTTGCTAACGGTGTGTGTGTATGTTTGATTTCCAGCCTGTGTGCCAGTAGGCTCACTGGAGCTGCTGACTGCGTCTCTTCCTGGCTAGCGCAGGAAGGAGGCACTTTCCAAGAGGGCGGGTGAGTTGCCTTCTTCTGCAGCCACCTGGGTTCCATCATGGCCAGTTCTCAGCATCCTTGATTGGTTTTATAGTGCTCTGTTTTTGGTTTGGTTTTGCTGTACCTGATTGAATGGACAACTATTGTGAAGATAACAAGATATACTCCGGTATCTATCACTGTTATTCTGGTATCCTGTTCTGAAGTTCTGTACCAATTTCACTGCACTGTCTGGATTGACTTTATCCTGTCTTGCTTTGTTGTATTTTATTACCTTCAAAGAAAAAAAAAAAAAAAAGAAGATGCAGGCTGTGCTCTAGATGCATAACCAATTGGACCTGTGTACTTTTTTTCAATAACAAATATGATATTAATTTTGTAGTATAAAACCATGAGATTTATGGAGGGCTGACAGAAGAAGGAAAATACACAAAGCAAAAGAGCAACAAAACCATCACATCAACACACAAACAGAAGGGACTAGAAATCAGTAGAAATGAGACACAGCCAGAGGCTGGGGGCTTCTCTGCGGTGGTAGATTTTAAACTGAGTTTGCAGGAAGAGGAAGACAGAGGGAGGCATTTCACAGCAGAAAAAAAAATCTCTTTGGAAAGAACAACTTGGAATGTTCTGGCAGGAACAGGAAGCCAGTGTGGGGGTGAGTGGCACAGGGCCAAGGAATGTAATTTGCAAAATGTAAGAAAAAAACCACTTGGAAATTTGTGCTACCTCCCCCTCCCCCAGCTTGGGACTGGGGATTGGACCCACTGAGCTGCCTCCCCAGTCCTTTTGATATTTTTTTAAGACAGACTCTCACTACCTTGCCCAAGGTAGGATTTGCAGTCCTGTCTCAGCCTCTCAGACTGCTGGGATTACAGGCGTGAGCGGTCATACCCAGCCCTTCCGAGTTGTAAGCAGGCTAGTTTCTCTGGTTTTGGGATTAAAAGCTGGGTCTGCGGATGCTGTGTGAGCGTGGTGCAGCCCCCATTAGCAGCTCGCGGCCGGGCGAGCTGCTCAGGGGCCGGGAGGAGGTGTCCGGCACTAGAACAGCAGCGCAGGGAGGGTCTGTGGCTAGGCGGGAGTGGCAGGCTGACTGTAGCTTTGCTGAATACAGACAGATTAGGCCTAAGACTTCAGGGCTGCCGGGAACAGCAAACCATTGCCACCTACAGGAGGAGCTGCGGGCTGCCGGGCAGCTCGACAGAAGTCTCCCGCTGCGAGGTCACCTGTCCTCTTCCGCCCCGCACATCTGCCTGCTGCGGTCCTCGCCTTGGCTATTTTTGCTCCCCAAGGCAGCTCTGTGGAAACGAAGAGGCTATTTGCAATGACTAATGTTGTTAATTCTAATCAAACAATTTAAAATTCATCGTTTGCCACATCAGAGACCCACTGGGAAGCAGAATTAAGACATCATTTGTGGTGATTTCTATCATGGTTGGTGGGAAACAAAAAAGACATTAGAATTGGTCTCGGCTCAAACTGTTGCTCATTATGCTGCCTTCTTAAAAAAAAAAAAAAAAACCAGTCTGGATCTGCACAGTAGCTCTCCCACCGTTGCCGGCTTGTGAATGGAGAGAGGAAAGGCCTTTGGGAGGGGCGGCGGCTCAGGGTGCTGTGCCCCTACTCTGTGGCTGGGCAGGAGCCCTGCAGTGCCCTCCATGGTTTGGGGCTTTGCCGCCTCTAGCCCAGCCGCCTCTGAGCTTCTCATTTCCAAGAGTGAATATTCGGGAAGCCAAATATTAAAAAAAGAATCAAGCTTCTTAAGTTACCTAACGAAACTTGAGTCATTCACATACCACCTGTGTGATTTTTTTTTTTTTTGCTACATCTATACCCATGTTCTATTTTTTCTTCATATACAGCCAACGCATTTTGAAATTAAATCAGTGTATTTTAAACAGGAAATTTTGTATCACTGCTATAAATAGAAAACAACATCACGAAGGTAAAATAATGTAAAAATAAATGCAATGTTTTTTTTTCTTAATTAGGCAGGCTATTTTTTACTCCTTGGGTTTTGTTCTACACAGGTTTGCTTACAGAATTTTATATTATCTTAGTAAAATATACATAAAAATGGATAGGAAATTAAAATGCAGTTGAATACAGGTTTGTGAGACTTTTGACCATTATATAAATATTAAAAGAGTTAAAATATGTTTTGCACATGTACCAACTTTCCACAAGAAATGTCAATATTATGTATTACATACAGGTTCTAGTGAACTAAAGAAAAACATTTAGAGAAAAAAAAAGCGAACTGCTAGTTGGAAAACAAGCTTATACGTAAGCACAACAAGAACAAAATAAATACGGTGTGACGGGAACCTATTCTAGATGGATGCATTTGCAGTGAAAGCAGTCACCCCAGTCAGGGCTCTCTGAATTACCCGAGAAGAGGAAGGGTAGAGAGGTCTACGCCTAAGCCCTCAAGCAGTGGAGATTTGCCCTCTGCATTAACTGGATAGATGGAAAAGAGGTAGAAAGGAGTGATCGCTTCACCATGTTCTTTTTCTCCCTTAGAACTAGGGCTTGAACCCAGGACTTTTGCACTGAGCTCCGTACATAGCTCAATTGCCCAGGCTGGGCTTGAATTTGTAATCCCCCTGCCTCAGGCTCCCATAGTGCTGGAATTACAGGTGTGCTTGCACTACCGTATGCAGCACAGTTGGAGATTTTGTTATGCCATGTTGATCTCATACTTTTGTGTACCACCAGTGTATTTTTCTGATTTTGAGAACCACCAATGTAATCTGGGGAGAAAAATCCTTTAGAATTCTCTCTCTTCCCACCAGAGATTTGACAGTTATGTTAAAGCCATATTGGTTTGAATGATTGGCCATCTGCAAGTAGAACTCAAGTTTGTCTCAGTAATTACAGATGCTCTTTGAATTAAAATGGAATTCTGTCCTATAAGCCCATTGTAAGTTGAAAATATGGTTAAATTGAATTGCATTTAATTCATGGTTAAGCTTGAGTGTGTCAACTTGATTGGCTTTGGGAGCCACCTAGGGAGCTGGTGAGCACACTTTGAGGTGCGCCTAGGGGAGTCATGGAGGTATGACATTGGGTACTCCCCTTCTTCTCTAGCACTGTTCCCCTGTTCTGCTTCCTGGCTGCCACCAGTTAGGAGCTTTGCTCCACCATGCCCTTCTGCCAGGACATTCCTACTTGGAACAAGCTGGCCATGATCTGAATCCCCTTAAAACATGAGCTTAATTAAACCTCCTTTAAATTGTGGCTGTTGGGTATTGTGTTCAACAACAGGAAAGCAGACTAATATACTAGCTGAGCAACACAGAACCCTATAGAGCATTAGTTGTTTCCTCTCCTGATTATGGAGCTATGGTTCACTGATGCTGCCCAGAACCTTGAGAGGGTATCACTTCATGTTGCTAGCTTGGGAAAAAATCTTAATCCAAAATCTGAAGTACAGTTTGCACTGAGTCTGTATCACTTTTATACCACCATAAAGTGGAAAAATCTTAGGCTGTTGTAGACTGTGGACTATGTTTAGAAAGTTCCTCCTAGGAATGACACGCCTTGCTTCTCTTTATTACAAATTTTAGCTGACAAATAATACAGTAATTGGCTACATTTTTGAGCTGAAACCTGATGTTTTGATACATGTGTATTTTCTAGGGTGAATAAATCGAGCTAATTAACACATTCATCTCCCCACATTCTTACATTTTGTACACTAGATTTCAAGAACTTGTTCTTCCTGCCAAATTGGGATTTCTACCCTCTTAACTTTCATAGTTGTGCTAGGATCTCCATCTCTCTTCAGGACATGGAAGTTAGACCTCTGTAATCTTCAGAATTGTCACATCTGGGTCTCTGAAGATGACCAAGAAGGTGTGCAAGAGCTATTTGTCAGGGATGCCATTTAAGAGATGTAAGAGTTAGATTAAGGATTAGATTAATCTAACAGAGAGAGAAAGAGAGAGAGAAAGAAAGAGAGACAGAGACAGAAAGAGACAGAGAAAGAGAGACAGAGAGAGAAAGAGAGAGAATGTGAGAGAGGATTGTAACATCCTTTTGATGACATCATTCATCATCTATGACTATTAGTTATGAAATGTTAATCTGAATAGATTAAGAAATGCCTAGCAGATTAGTAATGTTCTGGGTGCATCTGTAGATCATTTAGGCCAGCAAACTGTGGGGGAATGACCCACCCCAGATGTGGGTGGCACCAACCCATAGGCTTGCATCCTGGACAGAATAAATAGGGGAAGAGATCCAATCTTCACCCCTGCCTTTGGATATTGCTCCCCAATTTCTTCAACCTTTCAATGTAGATTTAGATGAGTGACTGTACAGTGAGTTTCCAGGCCTTCAATCTTGGACTAGGGCTGGATCCTGGATCCCTCTTGTTTTGAAGCTTCTTGATTTGAGCATCTACTGAATTATTTGGCTCTCCTGCATGCAGAAGGCCATGGTGGAGCTTGAGTTTTCTCAAATATAAAATGGAGGAGGGAAACTTGGGGTTCCTGAATCCCTCTGTTGGTCCACAACCCTGCTGTGTGTGCATGTGACTTCCTCTGCCTGGAACATCCTTCCTGCCTCTTACTCTTTGTACACACTCGGAGTCAAGCTTATTAACTTCTTCTGTAACCTTTCCTGAGAGCCCCTTTCCTCTGAGGGTTGTTGTTTCCTCTCTGCACTCTTAACACCTTCCGTGTCTGCACTGAGGTTGCCTGTAAGCTCAGAGTTCACCAGGATTTGTTAAAATTCATCAGGGCAGGACCTGCCTTAGATTGGTATTTATTCCCTTGAGGTCCAGCAAGATTAGCAGATGGGGAATGTGGGCTGGGCCAGGCCTTGGGGGAACAGGGCCTCTTCTCTCCTCACTCCTCCGTGGAGTTTCTTCTGGAGGCCACCTTCCAAATGTCCTTCTTGGAATTCCTTCTTTCCTCCCCACAGTGAAGTGAGCCACAGAGGAGGCATTTGAGCATCCATTTGTTTCTGTTTCCCTGGAGTTTCTCAGTACCACTCCCGTGCTGACTGTATCAGTTCTTAGTCAGGTGAGGTAATCCAGCAGAGAATTCTTGGGGGGCAAGAATTGGCCTGCCATGCAGCCAAGGAGGGGGTGAATTGACATGTGGAAGACCTGAGCTCAGACTGTTGGTTCCTCCCCTCCCAGGAGTGGGAAGCCCTGCTGTGTTGGACTTTCTGTTGGTGACCTGTCCAGCTCCCCTTCCTCCATTTCCAACCTGCTATGAAAGGGAGCTGCCAATAGCTCTCGACTGCTCAGGGAATTGTCTTCAGGGGATTGTTTTTGGTGACAGAGACTATTTCCTCCAGGAGGTCATGCTGTCTCATCTGTGGGATAGCACAGGTAATGACTGACATCCTAGATGAGTCAGACATGACCAGTCTGCATGATTGGTCAGGTCTCAGGATCACTTGACGTGAGTCCACACCCTTGCTTGATTTTCCGTTCACCTAGTTTTCCCTTCCTGCTTCTCTTAATGATCCTCCCTCACTAAGCCACGGTCTGCAATTGCTATCCTACCTTTGCTTCTAGGGGAGGGAACCTTAGCCTCAGAACTAATGTCACTGGGGAGATCCATGCAGCTGTGCGGAAACTGGAGATCACTGAATAACCTCATGTGAGTTATAATCTTAGTTACATTCTTGTCCCTGCGACAGAATACATCACACTACAATTTAAAGGAGGAGAGGTTTATTTGGGTTTAAGTCCATAGTTGACTGACTCGAAGGCAGAAATGACATAGTAGAAAGGCTTTAGGTTGAAATCTGTTTAACTCATGGCATTCAGGATGTAGAGAGAAATGGGAGAAACTGTATACAATTCCAGCCAATGCCTCACTGACCCACCTCCAGCCAGGTCCTACCTCCTATACATGTTCATCTATGAACTCATCCAGGCTGCATCCCCATGACCCAGTCACCTTCCAAACACATTTTCAATTTACAGCATAGCAGTTGATGGCAGGAAGAGACCTGCTTTCTCTACGGGTGACAGAGAAGGAAGGAAGTTATATCCATGAGCACTTGTTAGAACCAACTCTGAATTCTGGCCGGCTATCTTTTAGCTATGTGTCCTTTGGTAGGGACAGTTTCTGTCAGTTTCCCGGTCTGCAAATGGAGATAATAAAGTGCTTTATTTATAGGGTAGTTAAGAGGATTAACTAAAATAATTCATGTCAAGAGTTTAAGAGGATATGTGAGGAGTGCTGTATTATGTTACTATTATTATTACAGATGTTATTACTACTGTATCATTGCTATTTAAAATGCAGCCACAGAGAGAAAATTGCTTCCTTTTTGGAGAACCATTTTCTGTTTCGAATCAAGAGCCATCAGTATGTTCATATTCTCCTATTCAGTAGTTTCCAAACTTGGAATTTAGCCCCAGGAAATAATCTGAAATGTAGATAAGGTTTTATTCATCTATGTCTTGTGACAACATCATTTACAATAGGGAAAAAAGAGGAAATAATTGTCCAGCTACAGAGCAAGATCAAATTTGTACACGTACCACAGCTCTTGCCATCTTCAGGAAGCTTTGATGTTTCCAGAGGCTCAAAACCATGACGGCTTGTGCTTGTAGTCCTAGCACTCTGGGAGACAGGAAGATCACAAGTTCAAGACCATTTTGTATCAATTAGGAACTTAGCAAGTCCCTGTCTCAAAATTAAAAAAAAAAAAGGGCTGATGATGATATAGCTTAATACAAAGGCACTGGGCTCAATCCTTATTACTGATAAAGAAAAAAGAAGAGAAGGGTGCAATTCTGATACATTGACCAGCACACTGTAGTAGAAAGAGGTGGACATAGCCATTCAGCTTTACTACCTAGAATGAGGACCTCCCGTGTCTAGACAGTGTGCCCTGTGCTGTGGGTCTTACTTGGAGAACCATGAAAGATTTTTCAGAGAAGGTTGCTGTTTGAGGAACTGTCTCTTTGGCTGCCCAGGTTATCTAAAAGAAGATAGAAGACTTCTGTCCAGAAGAACCTTAGGAAATGTAATTCAGTGGTTTTGATTTCCAATCCTGAGCTCCAGCAGTTATTATACACCTGAGTAGGTGTGTAAGTGCAGGTGACCTTTGAAGCACCTTCTAAGCTCCAATTTATGATAATTTCTCCAGGTGCTTGTCAATTCTAGCCTTCCTATCACTATGGTAACCCACAAGACAAAAGGATGGGAGGAAAGGTTTTTGATCTTATTTTGCCTGGCAGTTGGAAGAATCCTTTGATAATTCCCTGAGACTCAACATCATCATGGAATTCACTGCTGTGTGCTCGGTATCCCAGGTTACCAGATTCTATACCTCTGTAGTGTTTGTACCTATCTCAGAGATGTAAGAAACAACTGGAGAGTCTAAATCAGCAGCAGGAGATCACAGGAGACACATTTTGTAAAGGGGCAGGTAATATTTTTCAGCCTGTGTGCCAGAATCTTACTGCCTCATGGACACTTCTATCTCTGTGTTCTTGTGAACCTGGATGGCCTTGGTGACAACTCATGGGCTTTGGCCAACTGACCAAAGCAGAAGTGATGGTATGTGCCTTTCAAAGCTGGTTCATGAAAATGTCACACACATCTGCATTGCATTGATTCTTAGAAACAGCCACCATGCTATGAAGAAGCCTGAATGTCCCGTGGGGTCCCACTGGGGGAGGGATGACATCACCAGCCCAAAGCCCTGGCCAAGCTTCCAGCTGAGAGACAGCATGGACTCACCAGCACTGGAGTTACATTCTTGCCCTTGATCTAGCTAGTCCAGCAAGTGCTACATGGAATTTAGATGAGCTGCTTCTGTTGAGCCCTAACTAAATTGTGTGTCTTTGAGTGAAATAGATTACTGTGGTTTTAAGCCATTAAGTTTTGAAATGGTTTACTGCTCGACGAGAGATTATCAAAACAAATGTATACTGATAGAAGGCTATTTTGCTTTGTGAACAGAGAATATTCACCAAATTTCTACCCCTCTGCATGCATTTCTAATTCTATTTTAAAATTAGATCTTTTTATGATTCTAGATAGCACTCAGCCTAGGGACTTGAAGACTGTGTTGTAGTGAAAAATGATGAGAATGGTGGCGGCTGCACTAGGAACTGCTTTGGCAAGGGAATTTGGGGGACACCGAGAGCAGAAACAGGCAGATAATAAGCATGATTGGAATATAAGAGGCAGATGTGCAGAAAAGCAGAGGACGAACAGGACAGGTCAGCTGGAAACATGTCCTGGAGAACCAGATGCAGACACAGACTATCACAAGAGCTAGTGATTTGTCTCAATCATATAATCAACTCAAGTAGGACTAGTTCCTCATTCTGGGCTTGCTGACCCCAGCATAGAGACTTAGCCACTATTTTTGGTTCTAACATACACTGCACTTTCCTGTAAGACATTAATGTAATGTGTGACAAAAGTAGCCCTGGGTTTCTAGGTTGAAATACTGGCTTCACAATATGTTGACCAAATGACATACTACGTGTCCAGATAAAAGGTTTCTCATGCAACAAATAGGGCTGACAGTAACACATTATGCCTTGTGGGGTTCTTATGGGACACAATGGCACATCAAAAAACAATGGATATAAAATATAGAGCATGTTAGTAGATGTTCAATAAATGGAGCAATTCTAACACTGGAAAGTGGGGTCAAGAAGAAAGGGGTGGTGGCTGCAAGTGAGAAGGATCAGCCTTATAAAGAACTCTGTGAAAAAAGAAGCCAAATCATTTTTTATTATAATGTAAAGATGCTTTTCTAGGTTAGAGATACTTGAGAGTTGCAAAAGGATGAAATATAGCCTTTAAAATAGGAAATGAACACAATGCCCGAATCTTAAACATAACCTTAACCATATCAATAGGTCTAAGACTAGCTTAAACCCTAACCCTAACCCTAACCTTAACCATAGCAATAGGTCTAACACTAGGTTGAACCCTAACCCTAAGCCTAACCCTAACCCTTAAACCTAAACTTAACCATATCAATAGGTCTAACACTAGCTTAAACTCTAACCCTAACCCTAACCCTAACCCATAGCAATAGGTCTAACACTAGCTTGAACCCTAACCCTAACCCTAGCCCTAAAACTTAATGCTAAGTCTAAACCCAACACCTAAACTTAACCCTAAATATAACTCTAGCCATATAACTAGCCCTAGATCTCACTCAAGACCTAGTCCAAATCTTAAACCTAACCCTAAATTTAATCCTAACTCTAAACCTAAAACTAATTCTTGCCCTAGACTTAGCACTAACCCTAACCCTAACCCATAACTTTAACTCTAATACAACACTATCCTTAATCCTGAAACTAAACACAAAACTAGCCCTAATCTTTATGCAAACAATAACCCTAATACTAAACTTAAGCCAAATGCTAGCCCAAACAAAATTTTAACCCTAGCCTGAACACTAAATGTAACCTACAACCTAATTCTTTCCCTAGCACTAGCATTAATCTTAACCTTAACCCCTAGTCCTAACTAATACCTGAACATAACCCGGAACCCAATGCTAGCTTTAGCCAAACCCTAACCCTAACCCAAACCCTATCTCTTAGCCTTATCCATAGTCCAAACCCTAAAATTAAGCCTAACCATAACCCAAATTCTAATTGTAACCCTTAATGCAATTCTAGCCTTAGATCTATCCAAAATTCTAGGCTTTGCACAAGTTTTAGAACTAATCCCAACCTGAACTATAAGCCTAATCATGCCCTGAAATCAAACATTACTCATAACCCTAGTTTATCTATACCCGTAGTCCAAGGATGAATAGGAGCCCAAGATTTAACAAAAACCTATAGCCAACTGTGAATCAAAAAGATGCCCAAACTCTGACCCCATTCTTAAATCTAAAGATAACAATAACCCTAAGCCTTCCCTTAATTGCTAACCATGTCTCCTAAACCTAAGCTGAATGCTAACCATAGCCATATTCTTATCACTTGTCCCAGTTTTAATAAATAACTTAACCCTAACTAACTATAACCCTCATTCTACCCAAATCCTAATATTAACCTCAGCAGTAACTCTAGCCTTAGCCATAACCCAAACCCTAGTCCTAACCCTAACTGTAATCTAACTCTAATACTGTCCTGAACCCTAACCCCAATCCTAACTCTAATCCCTAAACCCAATCCTAACCCTAATCCTAAAACTAACCCTAGCCCTCAGTCTATTTTTAGCCCTAGCTCTAACTGTTTACCTATGGCAGCAGGAAGTAGAGATCAGGGGAAGAGACCAAGAGCAAGAGCAAGAGTAAGAGCAAGAGCAAGAGTAATAGCTAGAACAAGTGTGGAGGGGGAAGGAGAAAGGGAAGGAAGAAGAAAGGGAGGGAGAGGGAGAGACGGGGACAGGATGTACTCCACCAGGCCATGCTCCCAGTGGCCTAACTTGTCCAATTGGGCCCCAGCTCCTAAAATCACATTCAGCCGTGGGTTAATACACTGACTGGCGCAGCATCCACACAACCTGATCACATTCCGAAAGTCCTTACTCTGAACACGGGAGCCTTTTGGAAGACATTTTAGATCAACCTGTAACAAAATGCATCTCTAAAGTTTTCCTGAGTCAGTGCTTCAGGGTTTGCTCTCAGTGTGACATAAACAACCCAGGTTACAATGTTACACAGGCTGAAGTCCCAGCTCTGTCACTCAGGGGTTGTGTGACAGTGGACAAGGGACCTACTGTCTCTGAGCACTGACTTCCGTATCCTTAACAGAGCAGATAACTCCGCTCTGGGACTGCTGCAAAGGCACACAGCACATGGCCCATTGTTGCTCCTCCTGCATGTTTCTTCCTTTTCAGCATCTTGTACCCTCTTCTGGTACAGGAAAGGAGGAAAGGAGAGGCCTTGTGAGGGAGGGAGGGAGGAAGTGCTTGACCATTGTGAGGGGTTGGATTTTCACCCTGCTTTCTTTTCTTGTTCTCCTTGACTATCAATTGCAGCAGTACTTGAAATTTTTGCTTCTTGAAAAAAAAAATCAATACTCCATTAGCTAACACCTTCTGTAGCTGCCTAACACAGGTGGCAATCAGGAGATTGGTGGGCTGCAGGACCAGAACGGAGCTTGGTCCTAGCAGAACTCGTCTGTCTCTGAGGCACAGGTTGCCAGTGTGAGCTGGTGAGTTCTGGGGCTGCTGCCACCACTGTTTCCTCCCTTTGCCCCTCTGCTGGAACTCTTGCCAGCACCAAGAAACTGCCAAAGAATCAGAATCTTGAGAGGATTCATTCATTCAACAAATATTGATCCAGTTCATCCTCTGAAGGAGAATGGATTTGATCTGAAATAAGAAGCGGTTTGGCTCCTAGATCATCTCTGCTTGGGTGAATAGCTACTGGACATGTACCTGGCATGCAGTAGGCACCTGCTGGGTACATGCCCTGTGATGAGATATATCCTTATGACTGGCACGGAGCATTGTGTCTGTGGACCTCAGTTTTTAAATCTCTGAAATGGGCATGAAAGAGTCTCTGGCACATAGTCTCTCTCTGTCAGGAGATGCTTAAAATGCTATGCAGAACTGGCCCATTCGGCTCTATACATGATGGGCCATAATGGGGATTTGAAATCTTCCCTGATTGGCAGTAGAGAGCCATTTCCATCCTGAATTGTATTAAACCTTCGCCTCATCACTTTTGCGGCCAGTAATCCAAACTGTTTCTTGTCTTCCCTAATTGTATCTATTTACTTTCTCTTTCTTTTGTTACATAAGCTGAGATATTAGACTCATTGGCTGTGAAGGCTGAATTCTCTTCTAATTATAAGAAAAATAACTGTTTCTTTCTTCCATTAGTCCCGATGGAAATTAGCTGCATAAATCTCCCAGCACTGGGGTGAATGTTTAGGCCTCCCAGCAGCACCGTACACACAGGCTTTGCCGTTAACTGGGTGTGCCTCCCTCCGCCGCATGGAGGCTGGACGATGCTTTTGGAATAGGGTGGATTTGAATCCCGTGATGAGGTATGACTTGCAGCAGGCCACCATCCTGCTTTTCTGGGGCTGGTCTCCTCATCTAATGTGGCCTGATAACGCTCCCTCACGGCATCACAGTGAAGTTTCCTGCTCTTCTAGGATTACAAGGCTTGGAGTGGGGGGTTCTCTTGATGTGAGAACTGCTTCTTTTCTTATCCAGCCGTCACAGGCTGCGTTCCTGCGAAGCCATCTGTCTGGGAGAAGGGGCCATTCTCCTTGCATTCAGATGTGTCCCCTGGAGTCTGCTAGTAGGATTGTCAGAAGGGGACACGGCTCTTGCTCATTACTCAGTTGTGCCCCTCCTCTTGTGGTGTTTAGATGGATAAGTATAGGCTGGATTTCTGGGTTTGATTCATTTTCCCTAATCCACAGTGTCACTCCATGTGTCTCCTCTTCACGCCAAAGCAATCCTTCCAGAAGAGAAATCAAACCTTCAAGGATGGACACATTGGAGGTAGACCCTTAGAACCAACAGCTCACCCACTCACCTTAGGCTCCAGACCAAATGCAAAGGAGGGAAGGTTCAGCTCTGGTGTGAGTAGAGGCAGACAGTGGTCGGGGGCATGGCAGATAAGAATAATCAAATTTCTGCCCTCCCCCTTTGAACCATCAGACCACAGTGATGTCACATAAACTCTTCATGTATAATAAGTTATTCCTCTGGGGTCCTATAGAGCATCCCAGCCCCTGGACATTGAAACAGAAGCAGTGGTATAGAGAGGACCTCAGGAGGCCCCAGGAAGAGTTCTGGGGAGCTGAGACACCTTAGGTCTTCAGCCCTCCTCTCCAACACCACATTATAGTCTCTGCAGTAGGAAGGTTTGATGTCACAGGGTCCTAACCATGGCCTTTAGCCAGGTCCTGTGGTACAGCTGGAGGCAAAATGGTCAGTAGGGGTCAATGGACACCTAGACTTCCAAGTCTTTCCTCTGGTGCCCTTGAGGAGGGAAGGATTGGGGCCTCTGAACTCCATGGCAGCTCTTCTTGGACTTCAGCAGCTCCTGGGTCTCAGCCTCTGTCTGCAGCTGTGCTGGCTGTGCTGGGTGTCTTGGTCTCAGTTATGGAGATTTGTGTGTGTGTGTGTTTGTGTGTATCTGTGTGTGTGTCTTTGTGTGTGTGTATCCACATGCATGGTGGGGAGAAGAGAATGATACAATATAGAATAAAGGAAGAAAGAAAGAAATGAGGGGAGAGAATGTTAAGAAGAGGGTGAGGGTATGAAGAAGAGCATCCCTCACTTTGCTGTATTTTCACAGAGGGATCTGCCTTGTGCCCCACAGCTGGGTGTGGGCAGACTCTGGACTCCCTGTCAGCTGTATATCTGGTCTGGTAGGT
Source organism: Hydrochoerus hydrochaeris (assembly GCA_004027455.1). Taxonomy (NCBI): domain Eukaryota; kingdom Metazoa; phylum Chordata; class Mammalia; order Rodentia; family Hydrochaeridae; genus Hydrochoerus; species Hydrochoerus hydrochaeris. The sequence continues at coordinate 74,949 of PVLA01007313.1, read as the reverse complement.
GCTGGTGATAGGACCTGGTCATTGCTATTCTGTTCAGGATGCAGGATGCTGCAGACTCCATGGGAAGGCCTTTCCCACTGGGCTCAAAGGAGTTGAGTAATTGCCCACTGAGCTCAAAACCACCAGCTAGGCACATTGAAGCTGGCCCTGGAGCTATTGAGGGACAGAAGCAGCTTTGTGTGTGCAGCAGGACCGTGGCAGGCAGGGTTGAGCAGTGGGCACTGTCTTTGCTAGCTGCTCCATCTATGCCCTGCCGACATTGCCCACAGGGCTCTGGGAAGAGGAAATGAGATTCTAATGATGTGATGGTCTTGGTGGGGAGGGTTTGCAAGCCTCCTCCAGGAAGCCTGAGCCAGAGCCAGGTAGAGATGCCACAGGGGAAATGCAACTTCCTTTGTTTCCAGGGGGCTTTCCAGTGGGAGAGGCTGATCTGGACCGTGTGTGTGTGTGCGTGTGTGTGTGTATCCATGTGCATGGTGGGGAGAAGAGAATGATACAGAGTCTAAAGTCAAGGAGGCAGAGTCTAGAGTCTAGAGTTAAGGAGACCTCGGGCTGGTATTCTGGCTGTGCCACTTTCCAGCTTTGTGGGACTCTTTCTGAATCCCAATTGCTTTACTTGTCAAATGGGAACATAGTAAAAGTGGATCTTCTGACATTAATGGAATAATCACTGTTCCTAGTGCTTTAGGGCATTAACTCTAACTTAGTTCTCACAACAGCCTGTTCTGGTCGCCTAGTGTTGTAAAACTTGGTGACTTAAAATATCACTTGTCTTAAGTTACTTTCTTGTCACTGATACACAATTCTGATACCCATGTTTTAGTCAGGGGTTCCAGGGAGAACAATTACATATAGGACACAGAATTTTAACATTATTTTATGATGGTCACTCAGAGTTAAATACAAGAAAGTGCAGGAAATCTGTCCACAACACTAAAGACCTAGAAAATCCAGCCAAGGGCCTGGATCCTACAGCAACGTCCTGAATGAGTCAAGCTGAAGACCTAGAGCCCATGACACGAGTCTAGACCCTCCCACGAATGTAACTGGAGACCTAGAGTCCATGACAATGACTCATACAAATCTGTTTTATGGATCTGCACTGGGAAGACCCAAAGGTCAGCAGTGGAAGCTAGAAACTCTATGCCAGTGGGGTGAAGGATCTGTGCTAGTAGGTTAAGGGTTCTGCAGTGCAGCCAAGAAGTGGTACACAAAATAAGTACCAGGGCTCCCCTAAAAAGTACCACCACCATCCTTAGCAACAATGAGATCCTGAGCTCCTCCCATGATAACAGCTGAGTGCATATCAGGAAGCTAGCGTGACAAACCTCCTGAAGATTAAACAGCACATACCTTCCCCTCCAGAACAAGGAAGCAGTGCTTAAGGTAAGGACCAGAGCTCTGCCAAAATGAACCACAGCCACTCTCAGTGACAAGATTCTGAGCTCCTTTGATGATAATAGCCAAGTTCACATCAGAGGAGCCAGCACAACATGCTCCTCCAGGAGAACCAATGGCTCCAAACAACATCAACACTTAGGAGAACCCACAATGCCACATTCTTCCTTGCTATGTCTCCTTTTATGCTGGCAACTTTCCTTAGGTGGGCCATCTAGGATTTAGAGGTAGATTTATTAATATTGACTGACTTTCCAATGATTTGGAATCATTCCCAAAGTGTCTGGCTCTAATCTCTGGTAGTCTAGGAGTTATATGGGGTTTGAAAGTGGAAAGTACAGAGAGTATTTGGTGATCATTGATTGGTTACATCCTATCTTATTATTGCGGATTGGCCTAAGAGAAAATTATATATGTTGCATACTAAGGCAAGTTCAAACTCCAGGCAATCTTAGTGTTACGGGCTGCAGAGCAATAGATTATCTATGAACTGTAGCAGGGTTCAGTTGTAGTTATCTTGAGGGAACTGGGCCAGATCAGCTGCAAGGGCCTCCCAAAAGAGGGTAGGAGAGTTTTCAAAGCCTGCAGCAAATGAGCCCAAGTGAGTTGGCCTTTTTATTCTGTCTTTGGAGATTCTCATTCAAAGGCAAAAAAGGATTGGCTTATGGAAGCAACCAACAAGTAGAAGAAAGCATCTTTTAAATCTGGACATGTAAACCAGGTGGCATCTGGAGATTGTAGTTCAAGAAGGGTGTATGGGTTGGGATCCGCAGAGTGCAAAGGAGATGGTTGTATTGTTGATCTTGAACTGGCTGGTAACCTCTATTAAGCTTCTTCATTGGGAGGAGTGGAATTTTCCTAGATGATTGGAAGTCTATCAGGATCTTGAGCTGTGTAGCTGGATGCCTGTTCCTGCTTCCTGTGATATAGGATATTATCTGAGACCAATGGGGGTCAGGGTGGCATAGAATTCAGTCACTATGGGAGCATGGTTTATGGTCAGGCCTGGAGGTGACTATTTGGCCCATACCTCTGGGGAGGAGAGTTTTTAGGATTTCAGGATTGTGATTATCTGTCTCAGACTGACTCTGACATCATTCTTCCTCTTGGGGAACAGTCAGAGCTAGGACCAACTTTGAAGGTACAGAGTTAAATGAGAGGGGACTGATTGGCTTGGTGTGAAGGAGAAAGTTGCTTTTAATTTGAAGAAGAGGTCTCCTCTCAAAAGTAGTATGGGGCATCCTGACATGCATAGGAATTTATGTTTGGTGAGATATCCTCCCAGGCTGCAAGCACATGCCTGGCAGAAGGGTGGGGAGAGGCAAGAGTCCCAGTTGTCCTGGTGATGACACCCTTTTTCCTGACATAATGGCAGTATGTTGGCTATCTACCAAGATCGTCATTGGTTGCCCCCAATATGAATGTGGACTGTGGGCACCTGGAAATCCAGTTGAACAAGGGAGCATGGTCTGGCCTAGTATGAGCCTGTTAGACTGATGAAAGTGTTGTGATTTGACCCAAATTGAAGCTTTTGAGAGTCCTGATTTCTTAGTTTGAGTGGTCATTTTTCTCAGTGTTCTTAGCCCTTATGTCACATACTGGTCTTTGGCTGAGGATATGGTTCTCTATCAGACTGGATTTTCTTGTGGATATCAGGTGTTTCCTGTGCAATGAAGGCTGCATTTACCATCTGTAGATTTTCTGGGGCCTCAAGGTCAAAGAAATGTAGACCCTGTAGGCTTACAGAGTCTTTCATAAAAGCTGGAAGGGCTTTTATTAGGCTTCTGGGTAATAGTAGTATCTTTTGACATATTGATGGGCTTTTCTCCCAATTTTTAAAAATTTTATTTTATCTTATTTTTTTGGTACCAGAGATAGAACTCATGACCTCACGCTTACCAGGCAGGTGCTTATGTTGCTGTGCTAAATCCTCAGCCCCCAAAATTTTATTTTAAAGAGAATAAAATGAAACAAAATAAAGCAGAATAAAGCCAATCAAAACAAAACAGTGAAAGTGATACAGGACTTCAAAACAAGATACTAGGAAATCAACAATGGCTATCATAATGCCTCTAATTTTCAAAATTGCTGCCCATACCACCAGACATAATACAATCAAACAAAATAGAACAGAATAAAACCAATCAAAACAAAACATTGAATAAAACAATAAAATGTAGCAAAACAAACCAGTGAGAACAATATTGGATTTCAAAAACAAGACAGAAGAAAATCCCCAATAGTTGCTATATTGCATATTGTTATCCCCTAAATAGATGCTCAGACTACCAGCTGTAGGCCTGTAAAGTCGATCAAACAGTACAAGCATTAAGCTTTTTTTTTTTAAACTTCAGTTATTATCATTTAAGCCTGTGTTCCTCACGATCAGCTGGTTGCTTACGGGGGGAAGGGGACAATGCACTTCTTGTCCTCCTGATTCACAGTTGGCTTCTTGGTTCTCCTCTTGGCTCACAAGACTGCCACTGGCTCACAGGATGGCACAGGTTGGTTTCTTGGTTCTACTGTTGGCCCATGACTATTGCTGGCTCCTGGGAGGGTGTGGATTGGCTGGTTCTCCTGCTGGCCTGCATGGCTGCTGCTGGCTCATGGGACTGCATGGGTTGGCTGCTGTAGTAATTTTTCATTGTCTCTTGCTATTTTGAAAAAAGTCTTTCATTTGATAATCACTAATTGCAAGTCTATTTTCTAGATCCAATATTCTATCCTCACATTGGTTGATTATGCTGCATATACTTTCAATAGAATTTTTAATCTCTTGAATATCTGTTTGAATTTGTCTTGTGGAATCCACTTCTTTGCTATGTTGGCCATTCACAGTTTCCATCATTTTCTTAAACTTCTCTAAGTTTTATTTTTTTAAGTGTGTATCTACTCTAGATTCACTAACCAGGTCTTTTATCATGGTCATCATTTCTTTAATTATCCCTGTAATTATTTTTCATTTTTTTCTAGAGACTAAATCATCTGGGTTGTTATGTTTGCTACTATCATTGCAGAAAGTTCATCTGGGTAACTTTTGATTTCTCCCACTTTGGTGCCCCCTGGATTTGCCATGAGTGAGCTGGAGGTCTGGGTTTGCATCTTGCTTCTGGATCTTCTCATTTTCTTTATAAAATTTGTTTTCTGCATTGATGTTTGTAAGTCTGTAGGTAGCTTTATTAGTAATATTGAGACTCCTTAAGAAATGAACACTTTTCAGAGATGTCTTCTATAGGCGGCAGACCTCTGGTTTTTTAGTCTGTCCCAAGATCCTGGCTCTTTCATTTATTAAGGATGAGAGTTTGCTTCCTGTTTGGCCTAGTACCTTGTTGTTTAGTACTGGACTATGGTATTCTGACTCCCAGACAATCTTAGTATTGGCATGTAAGGAAGAACAACTGCTCACAACAACTGTGTCACCCCGGCTGGGATAGTACAATCGGTAATTAAAATGGCATCAAGTACAGTGTAGAAAATTGTGGTAATTATTAACTTGCCATCTTTAATCATAGGTACAGGATTTGTAGTTATATAACAAAATGTAAACAAATCATACACAGTAAATACCCCCTCAACAGAATGATTTTACATTCAGGGGAGAAAATTTAGAAGGAATGAGAGAAAAAAATAGAGAAAAAATAAGAAAAAGCAAGGCTAAAGGACAAGAAAGATTACCTGAGCTTTGGGAAACCAGGGAAGCAAATAGGAGGGAAGGAAAGAAAGAAAAAACTACAATAAGAACTAAATAAAACAAAAAAACCTAAAAAAATTCACAGTCATGAAAAAACAAAAACAAACAATCAAGAAAAAAAAAAGCAAAAGAAAAAATAAAAAGGGATTTCTCTGTGGGTTTCAAGCCTGTGTTTATCTTCTATGTTTTTGTTTTGTTTTTGGTTCCAGGGATTGAACTCTCAACCCTGTGCATGCCAGGCAGGCACTTGGGCCACTGAGTTAAATCCCCAGCCCCAACCTGTGGTTATCTTCTAGAGTCTGCAGTTCGGTGGTAGTGTCCAATGCAGGGCTTGTCTCTGCTGTCTGGTAGACAAAGGAGGCAGACAGAGCCAGATCTGTGCTGGATGATCTCAGCAAGCCTGCAGGAGGTTTAGGGTGAGGAGCCACACTGGTGCTTTAAACTCCACAGAAGTGTAGGCTGATCCTGGCCTCTGGTCATGGGGTTAGGGCCTGAGTTGTTTAGCCTACTACTCAGTATCTTTTGCTCACTTGGACTTGGCTGGATGTCTCCCTCAGTTGTGATAAGCCAATCCATGGTTTCTCTGAGTCCTGGGTTTGGTTGGCCCCTCCCTGAAATGACACGTGTCCAAATTCCTTCTCCAGGGGACTCAGCAGATGCTTGGACTGGAGTTGCTCATTAGCTGTTGTAGCTCACAGCATCCACTGTTGCATTTCTCCCTGGAGGCTTTGGAGTCACCTGACCTCATTGATCTCTTATCTCATGTCATCTTACCACAACCTGGAAGTTGTGGAGAAAGTTCAGCTTGGCGTCTCCTTTTTCTGCATTGAGGTCTGTCTTTCCACTTCCCCCTTCAGATCCTGCCTGGGTCCCAGGGATCCGCTTCTCTCCTTTTCTTCCCCATGTTGTTATATTCTAGTACCTGGATTCCAAATCTCAGAAAGGATGATTTGCTGCTGTTTATCACTCCACCATCTTCCTGAAAGTCTAAAGACAAAGTTAAAAGCTCCTCTATTGCTTGGTATGATGCCACATGTCTGCCGTCTCAGCATTCTGGGAGGCTGAGACAGGAGAATCACTAATTCAAGTCCAGGAAAAAAATCTGAGTCCAGTCTGGGCAACTTAGTAAGACTCTGTCTCAAAATAAAAAATAATATAGGGCTAGGATTGTAGCTCAAAGCCCTGTTTTCAACCCCTGACATGGAGGCAGGAGGTAGCTAAGGAAATGGCTGCAGAATAAAAGGGAGGTCCTGCCTGGGAGCCTGCTTTCTGAGACCAGATTAGCCTTCTGAGTCACATATTAATTTAGGACCAGAATATACAGGTCAACTACAATGGGAGTAAGTAACCTGATAAATCAGCTTGTACACAGCAATTTTCCCTGACATGGGCCAAGTGGGACAACCCCACCCCTAACTCCATCTGTGTAATTGACTGTACACATTTCACATCCTCCCCCATGGGCTTTGGATACCAGGACAGTTCCTACAAGGGTCATAAAAGTTTAAAAACTCTGCTGCCCAATGGAGAAGCCAAGCTAAGCCACTCGGTAGGAGGTAAACTTCAGATCAACCTTCAACCTGCCTCAAGTCTTAATGCTTAAAACCCTCAGCACCAAGCCCCCTTGGGAGGCCTGTATTTCTCACAAGCCACTTCTTACCCTGTGGAGTGTACTTTTGATTTTCAAATAAATCTTTGCTCTTTCTTTTCATTTTGGGTATCCTGCTAAATTCTTTGTTCGGGACATTAAGAACTTGGACAGAACCCCAACCCGGTAACAATGTCACATATGCGCAACAGCAGCAGCAGCAACAACAACAACAAAGAGTCCCCTATACTTTAAAACATCCTCCAGAGAAAACCCAGAGATGTGGTAGTTTAATGTGTTATCTTGGCTGGTTGTGGCACCTGGTCATTCTGTCAAACATAAATCCAGGTGTCGCTGTGAAGGCAGACGTGCATGTGGAGGGCATGACCATCAGTTCTCTCTACCCACTCCAGCTGCTTCAGCCAACAGCACATTCCAACAGTGGTTCTGCCTCAGGGTCCTATGGATGCATAGAATTTGGTGTCTGGTTGCATTTTTCTAAGAAGAAGATCATATATCCTTCCCTCCCCCATCCTCAAACTGTAAAAAGGTTAAGAATCACTTGTCCCAGGATCATCTGATTTACAGATGGTGTTTGCATAGTCAAAGTAATGAATCTTGAAGGCTGGAGTGAGTATCCAGGATGGCACAGATGCCATGCTGGGGTAGACTGAAGCCTCCTTGATTGGCTCTGTGCAGACTGTGGCTCCAATAAGCCTAATGTATAACTACTGACTTTACTATACTGTAGGGGGAAAACAAAGCCTGAGAGAATCCTGTAGGCTTATAAAGAGGCCAGATTTATTGTTCTCTAGAACTTTTCCAGAGTACAGAAGAAAGAAACACACTAATAACAAATGGTGTGCAAAATTAAATGGACCACAGAACAGATTAAAAAAAAAATTTGTAATCAAGGAGGTTCAACTGGCTGATGCTGGCTGGGGATTACTTACAGAGGTCAAAAGATAGCTAAAGAAAAGGAAAAGGAAAGTGTCTTTCTCTCCTCCTGCGGTAATCCAGTAATCCATGCTCTGTCTCGAGGAACTGGGAGGTGCCTGTTTCCTAGCAACATCAGGTGGTCCAGCATCAGGGGTGGTAGATCTTCTGGGGACAGAACTCTTCTACCTTTTCCCCCCTTCTTGTAACACTTTTCCCTCCCTCTCCCTTCTCTGTCTCTGCTCTTTGTCTGTGTTTATTAAGTCCCAACATGTTACTGGGGATGGTGGTAGGCAATTATCCCAGATTTGTAACAACAGTAATGCAAGTTTGTGTAAATGACAACCTTGCTGAGGTTTATTTTCTTTTGTTTGAGGAGCAGCGGTGGGGACTGCATGATTTGCTACATCAAAAGCTATTAGTTCAGTGTCTGGCAGTAGCAGTCCATTAATAAATGTTAGTTCTCCTTCTTTCTCCTTGTAACAAAATTAGCCAGCCCTGATGTAGCTAAATCATAAATGAATATGCATTTTAATGATAATGACATGCTGAGCAAGGAGCTGTGGCTCCCTTTGTTGCTTGAGTATCTGGATACTGAAATTGACTGTTTTTAAATGTTAAGATGGGAATCCTGATTGTTTTCTTTCAAGGTGTAGAGTAGGCAGGGATAGTTTTTGAAATGCAAATGTGTATTGTGTTGCCATGACAAAGATACTGCAAAGAAATACAATATCACAGAACTTCAGAGCCAGAACAAATTTTCAAACAAAATAACTCTATTTTCTAAGCCCAAATTGGGATGGAAGGTCAGAAGGGTACAAACATTCTTATGGAGACAGCAGGACAAAACCGTATCATCTAGTTTGAGATGTTTTCTTTTCAATTCTTAACATACCTGAAATTAAAGTGCTTTTTGGGGACATGTGATGTAGGTTTTATTTTTTAAAGTTGGGAGATGTTATTCTATTCAAGGCTCATCTTACAGGTAGTGCTGCTATAAAATCAAGTCACCGTGGTTTTGAAATGAGGGCTGACACTGGCGCAGATCTCGAGTGGGCTCCTTATGCTCTTCTGCCTCATGACAAAGTGACCCAGCTGGCCACTCAGTGCACTATGATTGCTGATGTGGTGAAGGATCTCATGGTCCATTCACCCCTCGACATCTACCTTCCCATTTTTTGTGACTCAGTCCCAAGGCCTTTCAGACTAATAGCACAGTCTGTCTTCACTGATCGAAGGTTGGACGCAGCCCTCAACCCACAGGCCTGGCTGGCACTGTTCATCCCTTACCCTTAACAGGAAGTGGACTGAGCTTCTGTTTGCTTGGAGTTCTCACTGATAGCTGTCCTTCATTCCCTGTCTCCCTCTCCCATTCCCCTCACCAATGCTTCCTGGAATCCTCTCCCATGTAAATGAGCACTACAATTCTAGTCTCAGAGGCTGCTCCTGGGCCCCACTCTGAGACAGCTGTCTACCTGTGACTTCTTCAAGGCAGTTTCACCTTAGAACAGATGCAGTAAGGCCTTTCTCGATGGGATCCTGTCAATATTGAATAGGTGGGCAGCGCTGGTGCAGTAAAGGAGAGTCACCTTCAAATCCCATGTCGTCTCTTAGCACTCAGGTAAGCTTAGACCTTCTGAGCCTCAGTGTCCTCATGTGTAAGATGTGAGGAATGATCCTACCCTCACAGGACCAGAGCAAGGCTCACAAAGACAGTGTCCTTGTACATGAAAAGGCTTTGTAAATGGCTAAACCACATGCAATTTTGTTCTTGTAAGTGGGAGGCAGCATGATTTAGGAGGAAAACCAATTTTGGTGTCACATGTAGCTTGGTTCAGGCTCCTGATGTACAGTCTCGTCTGGGTGTGTTTGGCCAAGTCCCACTTTGAGATTCTGTTCCTCCTCTGCCAGGTGAACAGATTCAGTCAGGTCCTGAGGGTGTGTGATGAGTTAGGACACTAGGCTGTAATGAAGATGCCCCAGAGCACAGTGATTTTAATTTTATGGAAGCCTGTTGCTCCTTTCATGAAAGAATCACATGGTAAAAGAGTTGAGGCTGGCAACCCTAATCTATGAAGTCACCCAGGGGCCTGGGCTCCTGTGCTTTGGTCCATCAGCTCACAGTGAAATATCCAAGGAACAAGGACCTTGTGTCACCTTATGTTTAGTCCCCTGGGTTAGATTTAGTCCCTGGGTCACACTCATCTGCTAGGGAGGCTGGGGAACAGAATTTGCATCTGGGCTGCCAACTTCTCGAAAGGCTGCATCACCTGCAGGAGAAGGAAATCGATTGTGAAGCAACTAGCAACACCTGCAGCAGCCGGAGTAATTTCTAGCTTGCTGGGTTATTGTGACGCTTAAATAAGATTTCATCTGCCAGGAGCTGGCGCTTGCCACACCCTGAAGAATATAATTGCTATTTGTCTTTATTGTCATGGCAGCAGACAAGAGGCTCTGAAGCCTGACAATGAGCTGAAGGCTGAGGAGCGTCTAGGGTCTGTCAGAGGTACTTTGTTAAGCTTGGGTCCTCTCAGTGCCCCAGTTTCCAGTTTGGCTGACCTGTCCCTGGGAACAGTTGACTGTGAGTGTCCCAGCCCTGGCTCCCTAGAGTCTCCCTGGGTCGGGGAATCTACTTTCAAGGCCAGCTGGGTAGGGGATTAGACTATTGCTGAGAAGTCAGCACTGGCTGAGCCCCACCTGGGCAAGAGACAGGAGAGACTCACTAAGTCCAGCCTCAGCTTTGTGGACCTACAGGAGTGCTCTCCAAGGTCATCTACTACTGGGAAGCTTCACCTGGGTGGGGTGTTTGTTCAGGGGGCCACTAAGGGAGGGAGAAACGGGAACATCCCAAAGTAGGGATCCCCATCAGCTGTTGGTCTGTGGCTTGCTAGTCACCAGCCACACAGCAGGAGGTGAAGCTTCAGCTGAGTTTACACTTGCTTGCTATTATTTATGTCAAAGCCTGGCCCTGCCTCCTGTCAATCAGCAGTGGCATTAGATTCTCATAGGAGCAAGGATCCCACAATGGACTGAGCACGTGAGGGATCTAGGTTTCCTGCTACACTGAATCACCTGGAAACCATCCACATCCTCACCCACCCCACTCAGTCCACTGAACACTTCTTCCATGATCCTGGTCCCTAGTGCCAAAAAAGTAGGGGACCATTACCCCAAGGGAGAGGAGTATGTACATGAATGATGAGTCCCTCGAATAGGCTCTGATTTCTACTCCTGTGACCTGCTGTGTGACCAGGAGCAGATCTCTGCACCTCTTTCCCCCCTTTCCACACATTATCCTAGTTTTCTGTGATTCTAAGGCAACAAATCAGCAGATGTCCATCCACCTCCAATGGTCTGGCTTTTCTTGAGTTTACTGGGGAAAGAGATTCATATTTGGGTTTGGAGTAGGGTGTATTTGAGACTTAGGAAAGGGACCTGAGTTCCATTCTAGCAACATTTGTCGAGCTCTTATTGCATGTGAGGTCCATGCCCGATGCTCAGGTGTTAGAGGGCAGTCGAGAAGAGAACAGGCATTCAAGCAGGGAGTTGCCAGGAGATTGGCAGAATGACTCCGGGGCTGACTGCACCCAAATGCTTGAGGAAGGAGGACCTGCAGTTGTAAGTAGGGGATTTACCAACAGATCTCATCAGTCTTCCCTTCAGATATCGCTATTTGTAAGGGTTCCCAGATGAGAAAGCCAAGGCTCAGAGAGCCTGAGTATCTAGTATTAAGTCACATAGCCAGCAAGAGGCACAGCAGGAATTGGAAGCCAGAACTGGTCTTATCCAGTCGCAATTCTACAGGCCAATCCTGGCCCGAGGGCTGTTATAAATGAAGTTACTGGAGCATGGATCTACCTGTCATTTATACTTCATTTATGGCTCCTTTCCTACAACAGGGGCTGAGGTAATCAGGGGAAATAGAGGATCATCTAGCCTGCAAAGCTGAATAGGTTTGTAATTTTTTTAGACAGGGTCTTGCTCATATCATCAGATTGGCCTTGAACTCATTATAGTGTCCTGGCTGGCCTGGGACTCAGTGATTCTCCTGTCTCAGCTTCTTGACTAATGGAATTACGGGTGTGCACCACTAAGCTCAGTGAAAACTGAAAATATTTAATTACCTTGACCTTTATGGAAAAGGTTTGCTGAGCCCCGGTTTATTATGTTAGGTCATTTAATTCTCACAACATTATGGCCCCCATTATACCAGGTAGGACATCAAGGCACAGAGAGGCAAAATTGTTTGCCTGAGGTCACACAGCAGAGCTAGGACAAGCAGGCTGCCCCCAGCCTCACTGTAGCTACCGTTCTCCCAGCCCACTGTCACCATCCATCCGCTCACGCTTAATTTCCATGTTCAGTATGGAATGAGGAGGAAAAGGTACTTTTAGGGCTGGAGTACGAATGTGTCAAAATATTTTCTGTAGCATCAGAGATGTGTTTTGGGAGGGAAAATCAGTAAGTACCAGAATTTCAATATTTGTCTTTGTGGTGACCACTCAGTGGGGGCTTTGGCAGCAGCCCAAAAATGGTCCCTCTGCTGAGGCTGCAGAGATGGATCGGAATGATACTGACACTCAGGTGCATAATAACAGTATCACCGTTATCAGTCAGCTTTTGCTGCTGCAACCAAATCCCCGTGAAAAACAACTCCAAGGAGAAGAGCAGCGAGGCGTGGTAGCACAAGTCTGAGTTGCCAGCACTTTGGGAGGCTGAGGCAGGAGTATACTAAGTTTAAACCCAGCCCGGGCTACTTAGTGACTGAGTGAGACCCCATCAGAGGAATGGGAACAATCCATTTCTGCAGGATCTGTCTTCCTGGCCATGGAGCCACCTGTCCTGGAAGCTGTGGCACAAGTCCCCTCTGTCCCATTGGCCAGAATGTATTCATGCAGCCCTGTCTGGCTGCCAGGGAGGTGACCATTACAGTCTTTGACTCAGGTGGCCATGAGACCAGTTAAATCTAGGGGCTTTGTGTTGTGCATAGGAAGAGAGTGGCTACTGGGAGACCACTCTGCCCTTCTTGCTGGGCTGAGCAGGCTGATGGCATCTGACCTGATCTAGGCTCACAGATTTCATTCTTCACTTTAGTTGATCTGACAGTTTCTCAGCATTGGAACTTTTTTTTTTTTTTAGACAGGGTCTTGTTTTGTAATCCAGGCTGGCTTTCACTTGTGCTGTAGCCCAGGCTGGCCTCAAGTTCATGGCAATCCTCTTGCCTCCTGAGTGTTAGGAATACAGGCAAGTGCCACCATACCTGGCTAGCACTGAAATTTCTGACACCACGGCTATTTATTCTTTGGAGTGAGTTTGTCCTGTGCATTGTAGAATAGTATAGTGGCTAGAAATGTGTTTCTGCAGCCAGGCTCCTGGGTTTAATTTCAGCTCTGCGCTACACTTGACTACGGAACTGCAGACAAGTGATGTGTATGCAGTGAGCCTCAGCTTCCTCATCTGTAACATGGGCTTAGTCTAAGTACCTGCCAAGTGGGCTTCTGTGTGTTGAAGTGAATGGGCATGTAAAGGGCCTATAAGAACACCTGGCACATAGTATGTGCTCAATAAATAAACCCCCTCAAAAGGATGAAATCCTGTCCTTTGCAGCAACGTGGCTGAACCTGGAGAACATTGCATTAAGTGAGATAAGCCAGGCATGGAAAGAGAAGTACAGCAAAAGCTGGCTATAGAGACGTAGAGAGCAGCGCAGTGATAATAGAACCTGGGGCAGCGAGGCGGGGCGGGGAGAGAACGGTCAGTGAGCACAGAATTATGGTTGGACTGGAGAAATAAATTCCAATGTTCTGCTGCGTAACGAGGTGGCCACAGTCAACAATATTGTGTCACAGATTGTAAAGTAATTAGAAGAGATGATTTTGCTTTTTTACATTTTTAAAAACATTTAAAAATTTTTACTAATAAGCTTGCAGTACTCCCCATTTGTCGGGGGAGCCGGCACTTGGACATAACACATCTTAGTGCTGTTTACTTCCTGTTTCCCTCCTCTCCCTCCCTGCTGTCTTGTTCTCCTTCCCATTTGCAAAACATCTGTCTCTGTTTCTTCTCATCTGTCTTATCCGTTTATCTGCCAAGGTTGCAGAGATGGGTCAGGATAATATTGACATGTCTGCTTCTAAGATTCAGCTATTTTGAGTTGCGCTGCTATAAATGTGGATATGCATGTATCATTACCATGTGACAGAAGAGATGCTTTTGAATGTTCTCACACAGAAATTATGAGTATTTGCGGCAATATACTAAATATTATGATTTGTACACACCATGTATTGAAGCATACCACCACATCCTATAGATATATACAATTAGTACATATCATGAAAAACAAAATGAAACCAGGTATAGGAGTATGCACTTTTTATTCCAGCTACTTGGGAGGCTGAAGCATGAGGATCTAAAATTTGATGCCAGTCTGGGTAACTCAGTAAGACTCTGTCTCAAAAACAAAAACAAAACCACCAAAAAGCTACTGCATTTAATCCCCAGTACTGCAAAAACAATCAAAACTACAACAATGGCAACAAAGGAACAAGATAAAAATAAAGGCTTGCCATCATTTTTACTGATGGTACTACTTTATTATTGCTTCTACTTGGTACCAAGTATTGCAGAAAATCCTCAAATTTGACAAAAATGTGTGTGAGTGTGTGTGTGTGTGTCTGTGTTTTAATTTGTGTTTTTTTCCCCCACAGACAAACTCCACACCTAGCATGATTAAAGGAACTTTAAAGAAACAAACCGATTCCCTTCTGAAGCCTTGTCCCCTGCAGAATGGAAGCTTGAGAGCAGATAAAAGGCAGCCTCTTGTGAAGCAGGGCTATTACTTACATCCTTTAAAGTGATCAAATTATGCATCATCAAAGCAGGATGTGAGGCAGTGGGAGGAGGCTGCACCCTCGCCTCCCTTCTCAGATGGGCCATTTATTAATTCACATGCCATTGTTCTGCGGTTCTGAGGGCCGGGGGAAATGATAGCCACAGTTTCATATGCTGAGATGGAACAAATGGTAAGTGGGATAAATGAGCTAATGGGTAGAAATCACCCTGCGTAGTGTCTGGTCCTGTAATGCAAACTCTTTTCCACTGCGCAGTCTCTGCCTGCAGTCATTGGGCTGGATGCTGGTAGTGCATTCAGTGGTGCTTCCAAGAGATGTCCCTGCAGATCCGGTGAGCGGGAAAAGGATTTCTGCAGATCTAATTAAATTAAGGTTCTTGAGATAAGGTGGTCTTGGACTATCTGGCTGGGACCTACATCCATTGATGATGTCCATAATTACAGACAGCAGAGGTGATGCTGACAGAGTGGGGAGGCCATGTGATGATGTAGACAGGTGGGAAAGATGTCTATAAACCAAGGAACACCGAGGGTGCTGCAGCCTCCTGAAACTGGGAGAAGGTTGTGAATCAGGGTCTTTCTCCAAGGGAGCCAAACCTGCTGACAGCTGGATTCCAGACTTCTGGTCTGCAGAATGGTGGGACAATCAATTTCTGTTATAATTCTTCCAGTTTCTGGTAATTTGTTATAGCAATTACAAGGAGCTAATACAATTTCCCATTCGAATGGTATGGATTTCATTTCCAAATACCTACTTTCTGTTCCTCTTGGGATCATAGTCTCATAGGTTTGATGTAGGTTTAACCATATAAAAAACCAAGAGGCATGTTCCCTAGTTACCTCTGTTGCTACATGAGAAACTTGAAGCACAGAGATGTTAGGTAGGATATGTGAGGTCACATAGCTGGTAAGTGACGAGACAACATCCAAACTCAGTGGTCCAGCTTCAGTGTTCGTGCTGTTGACATTCAAACACGCTACCTCTCACCCTGTGATGTTCTCAGTGGTACCCCAGCTGCTCACAGCTCTCCTTCCTCCTGGTTTGGAAGGTCCAGGGTCTCTACCTTCAAAACCCAGCTCCCCGCAGCACTCCCACTCTCCCTGATACAGGAACTTGTTTCTGTCCCCACCCTTCCAAAGCTGAGGACTTGAACCCAGGGCCTTGCACAAGTGAGACCAGTGCATTACCACTGAGCAACACTCCGAGCTCTGCTGTCACACTTTCAGATCCCCTTCCTCCCTAGTGGTGAGGACAGTGGAGAGAAGAGTGACTGTGACCTCGTGTCCAAGCTGCCATCGGGTCTGCTGTATCAGAACTTGACTTGCACTTGTCCACCTCTTTCCTGTCCTTCTCAGTTCACATTCTTCTCTAGAAAGGAAAAGATAAAGCTCTTACCCAAGCCACATGGTGGCCCCATGATCCAAGGCTTTTAAAGTCATGCTGTGGAGTTTTGACAGGATCTAGAGGACAACAGAGGGCCTAAAATCTACACTGAGTAACTTTGGGCAAAGTCGTGATATTGCACTTAATTTGAGGGAACTTCTTTGGCTGTCTTGAAGGCAGAAGGAGGTTAGGACTAGAAGTCTGGGGACATTCTAGGAAGCCATGTCCTGACTCCGTTGAAAGTGGTGGTAATCTAGGGTCTGGTCAGGAAATGGAAGAAAAGAGGGAAGGGGATGGAGATGGGGACACCGAAGATGGAGAATGGATGAGAGTTGACCTGATCAGATGTAAAAGTGGGAGGATCATCCAGGGTGACCTCTAGATTCTTACACGGGTCTGAGGAAGGTAATCACTGTATTGATAACAAGAAGAAACAAGGAGAAGAGTCTGGCCAGGGGAGAGTAAGAGACATGGTAAGTTAGGCTCAGTTCTTTCCCCTAAAGATAAGAGTTTGGGAATTGGATAAACCAGGAGAGGGGAGGACAGAACTAGAGCAGGGTTTGAAAATTCCATAGAAGGCCAGAAGTGACTGTTCTAGGTCATGTAGTCGCTGGAACAAATACTCAAAGCTGTGTTTTGATAATAGTGAATTTATATCATAGGCTGGGCATGGTGGTGGCACATGCCTATAATCCTAGCACTCAGAAGACCGAGACAGGAGAGTTGCCATGACTTTGAGGCCAACCTGGGCTACGTACGTAAGTTCAAGACCATCCTGCACTACATAGTGAGACCTTGTCTCAAAATAAATAAATAAATAAATAAATAAATAAATAAATAATAAATGTGTTTATTTTATAACACAAACCACAGTGGAGACAACCAAGATGTCCATCAATAGACAAATGGATAAATAGCAAGTGGGATGCCCCTAGGATCAAATACTGGTCCAAGTGAGAAAGAATGGAGTTCTAGTCCATGTGCTGATGTGGGGGAACTACAGAAACTGCTCAGTGAAGGAAGCCAGACCCAGGTACCACTGAGTGTATGCTTGCATTTATATGAAATGCTCAGCAGAGAGAGGTCTACAGAGATGGAGAGTAGAGTGGGGACCTGAAGTGGGTAGCGAACTGCTTCCAGGAGGCTGAGGCCTTCTTTTGGAGCAAGGAGCAGGTTCTGGAAGTAGGGCTCCACCTCTGTGATGGCTGGGTGGTGAATGTGTTGACATCACCGACTGGTACATTTGACAGTGGATAACTTTATATTATGTGAATTTCACCTCAAACGAAACAAAACAAATGGAATGATACATTTGGCCTGTGGGCTGTAGTTGGCTGAATTCGGAACCCCAGGTAATCATTAGTGTATCATGCACATCTGATTCTTTGACTCAGGGTGGATTGGAGTCGAGGAAGTGGACGTTTTAAAGATATTTTCTAACTTTTGTTACCTTTTTTTTCTCATTCCCATGGACTCTGACTTGAAAGCTTGTACCACTACTTTGGAGAAGCAACTGGCCTTGGCATTTGTGGTTTTAAATTTTCTAGTAATCACCTTATAAAAGTAAAATGCACAGGTGAAATTATTTTTTATATAGCATCCCACAATTGGCACCAGCTCCAACTCAAGTGCTTAAAAGCTGTATGTAGCTCACGGTCTCTGTAGTGGACAGAGCAGAGCTGAGGCTTTGGTGCGAGCCCTAATCCATGGCTCATCTGGGGTCACAGTCGCTGAATGATCCAGGAAGTCTTTGCATGAATATCCTGGGACATACAAAGTATGATAAAAAAATGAGGACTGTTTAAATTAAAAAAAATCATTATAGTAAGAAATACACTGCCATAACCTCTCTGAGAATAGCCCTCCTCTCTTTGAACACACTTAACCCCTTGTTCTTGTTATTTTCTGAAGCAGTTCTAGAAGGTCTCTTGCATGTCATTAGTTGTGCTGTCATGGTTGCTTTGAGGTCCTGAATCTGTTCAAAACATTTACCTTTCATGATCCTTTTCACTTTGGAGAAGAATCAGAAGTTGCATAATACCATTTCAAGGGACACACTTTAGTGTGTTTTTATGAGCCTGCTTTTCTGTTGGGTGGCATTCAAAAACAGCAGTCACCGTATTTTTGATCATGCCTCTTAAAGATCACCAAAAAGAACTTTTAGAAATGCTTCAGACAGTGGCAAAAAACAATGGGATATGTGTATTCAGGATAGAGGGGAATACTGTGAGGGATCAGTTGCAGAATGTCTTCTTTTATTATAGTAAATTTAAAAAAATGTGAACACCCATTGTAGTTTTTGATCCCATGTATTTTTCCATACCAGTCAGGAAACTTGATTTTTGGACACTCTTGGTATTAGAAAGTGTTGCTTTCTATAGGGTCCAAATTGCTTCCCTGGAAGTCCAGCCAAGGGTCCTTATCCATCTTTCTGGGCTGAGTAAGTCCATGTTCTGTTCTCTCTGACAGTCCATCACGGTGCCGAGACGGTGATTTGTGACCCCCCCCCCGCCCCCATACTCACTGACTCAGCTCAACAAACATTTACCAAGCTCCCGCCATGGGCGGCCGAGGGGCTGACCCTACGACTGACAAGGCATTTGCCTTCTCAAAGGTCCCAAGGGATTTCCTACGGTTTAGTTTCTCAGGGAAACACAGTTCTGAGCAGAGTCAGACACATGGGATTTGATGGTCTCAAATTTCCTCCTCTTTGGGCACAAATGTTAGCCACAGCTCCCTTTGGGGCAGGCTGCTCAAAGGGTCAAGATGTGGATGTAATGTTGCTTTTGAGGCCGGCAGAGGAGGAGCCAAGTCTTTCCAACTATGGCAGCAAAGGTAACACTCTGCCTCACACACTCACCGTCTTCCCACCGTCTCCCAATAGCCCCTGTTAGACCTGACCAAATTGTGGCCTGGAGGGGTGAAGTAGCTTGCCCAAGGTCCTAGCTAGGTTGGGGAGGAACAGGGAACTGAATATTCACCCATCTCAACCCTGAATTCCTATCTCCTTCCCCCAGAGCTCCCACTATGCCATAAGAGAAAGTCAGTTCTGCATTTCGGGTCCTTTCACTCGTTTTCTCCCTGTTTCTTTCCCTCTCCTTTGTTCTTCACTCTTCCTTACTTCCTTTTTCTTCTTATGCCTTTCCCCATTCCTCCCTTTTCCTGCTTTCCTCCTTTTTTCTTCCTTCTATCCTTCTCCCTTCCTGTTTCCCCACCTTTGTTCCATTCTTACACATTTATTCATGCAGGTCAGTGAAGATTCAAATCAGCTTCTGGCTGCAAGAAACTGTCAGTCCAGTAGAGTGGCTGTGACTCACTTTGGATCCCTGATCCATATATATATATATATATATAATTTCCTTATGTACCTTGAGTTGACCTTGAACTCTTGATCCTCTTACCTCAGCCTCCCAAGTGCTGCTGGGGTTACAGGCATGGGCCACCACACCCAGCTCTAACATTATACTTGTGACAATGATTTAGGGGAGACCAACAGTGGCTGCAGTAGAAAAGGCACTGGATCAACCTCATGTATTTTAGCCCCAGACCACTGCTAACACCCTGCTGGACTTGGAAGCTCTCCCCTGGGAAGGATTTTATTCTCTGACAAGGGGACATGATAAGACAGAAAGAAATGAGTCTACATCAACGTTTTCTGCTGGGATTGAGCAGGCAATGTTTGTGCCTGTACTTTGGAAGCAATGAACACTGCTGGTGAGGCTGATGGCTGTTATCAGGCTGCATTACACAAAATTGCTGACATTAGGCCATTTTCAACCAGCAACAATGGCAATTTCAATATATACAAGTCTCTTTATGTGCAAGGGTTGTGTTCCAAGATCCTTGGTGCATGTCCGAAGCTGTGGACTATATCAAACTCTATGTAGATTTATGTTTCTACCTATGCATAGATGCCTGTGGTGAAATTTAGTTTATAAATTAAGCACAGTAAGAGATTAACAGCAATACCTCGTAATAAAGTAGAACAAATATAATAATCACTGTAATGAAACTTATTTCAAATTTATAAATTGTTTGCTTCTGGAATTTTCAATTTAATATTTTCAGGCCGATGTGGGTAACTGAACTGTGGAAAGTGGGAGAGGAGGGTTGCTGTAGCTCACACTCAGCTCTTGCTGAGGGTTTCACCAGCACAGTCTGCCTGCCATGGCATGATAACCAAAGGCTAGGGCGCGTCACCTAATACAGGGACTTATCTTTCTGCATAACATTGAAAAAAAAAACAAACCCCAAGAAGTCAAAATTCTATGTTTCCAGAGTGCAGAATGTGGGCCAGTTTGTGGGTACCTAAAACTGACATTAAATAATTTGAAATCTTCAGTGGAAAATCAATTCCCTTTCAATTTCCTCTGATTCCTCAAAGCTAAAGCCTCAATTTAGTGCCATCTGTGTGTGACTCCTGTTGATCTTCTGTTAAATGACACAGCAGCCTCAGGCTCAGAGTCCAGCACACCTGGATAACCAGGTTTTTATTTCTTTATTTTTACAGCTGATTATGAAAAACAGGTCCAGTTTTTCATTAATCAGGAGAACAAGATTTATTGAAGAAGTTTTTTAGGTTAAAAAATAAAACTGATGTAAAGAAAAACATGGTGGCAGGTAGACTGGAATGGCACCTGGAGTTGGGGATCCAGCTGGGGATCCAGTTGGAGCACACATCTGGATGATGTGGCTTTCTGCTCTGCCTTTGTACCCTCATCGCTTCCTCTTTGTCTTTCCCGCCTTGCTCTACTTCCCAGCTGCGGAGAATTAAGGAGCTTTGCTCCATCATGCCCTCTGCTATGATGTTCCTGCATTAGAGCCAGCTAATCATGGAGTGAATCCCTCAAAGCCATGAGTCAAATCAAACATCTCCCTCTTTATCTGTGAGTTAAAATAATGTGTGTCAGGTATTGCTTCTCAGCAATGAGAAAGTTAATGCTGCATAAATATCAAGTAAGTACAAATATGGTCAAAATAGGGAAGGAGACATGAGCTGCCGGATGAGGCCTAGTTAACAGAATGAGCATGTGTGTGCCTGCGTCACACAGCTTAGATGTTTACCTTTATTTTATTTTATTTTATTTGAAAATGATAAAACCAAAGAAAATAAACAGAAGAAAGCCAATAAAAGCCAATATAAATGATACAAGACTTCAAAACCTTATGAAACCAACAATTGTTCCATAATGCCTTTTGTTGTCTTCAAAATCGCTGCAGATACTTTTGAACATAGTAAAAATTGAGCAGATCAGAATGGAATAGAAACAATAAAGCCAAAACAGTGAATGCACTAAAGGACTTCAAAACAGGCTACTCGGAAATAAAAAATGGCTACCATAATATGTCTTGTTATCTTTGAAATAGCTCCTCCTGCCATCAGATTTAACATAATCAAACAAAACAAAAGAGAGTAAAACCCAACCCAACAAAACAATGAAGATGATACTGTTTTCCTGTCCAGATGGCTTCCTGGTGAGACCTGGCTCTCTCTCCTTGCAGTCCTGGAATGGCACAGATCCTCAGAGAGAGGCTTGGGTATGGTTATTCCCTAATGTTTATTTTTCTTACTGAGGAGGAAATCCCTGAAATGCAAGCATTTGTAAAGCAAGTTAAATAATTTTGAACAGCAAACAGCAGTGCAAAATGAAAGTCCCTCAATGATTAAAGAGTGGAGCTGTTACCTGTTGGGAAATATTCATTGGAATTAATAAAGCAGTAAGAAAGTCATTCTAGAGAGGCATCAAAACTATCAGTGTTGCTAGCTTGACCTGAAATAAAATTTTCTATTCCCATTGGGTTGCCATCTGACTTAACCTTGAACTAAACTCATGGGCTATACTTGGGTTCAGCAAGCACAATAATGAGGAAAACTGGAGAACTGGGTGTGTTGGATCCGTTCTTGGATGAAGAGTCAGAATTAAATCTTCCATGGAGAAGATGCTGACTACAACCTCATGATTAGAGGCAGAAGGGTGGGGAGAGTCTTTTATTTTGCAAAGAAACCTAAATGTTAAAGCCTTTTTGAAAATCAGGGTGTTTTAGTTAGTTTTCCAATGTTGTGAATAACCGATACAATTTAAATGAGAAGGGGTTTAATGATACTTATGATTTCAGGGGATTCAGTCTACTGTGGTTGGTTCCAAGGCAGGAGCATCATGGAAGAAGGAAGTGGTGGGGCCTTTGCTTCATTCACGGTGGTGGGGAAGCAAATAAGGGAACAGTGCTACGGAGGAAGAGCCAAGGAACCATATAGAGTACCCAAAGTCACACCTCCATGACATGCACAGACATACACAGAAGTGTGCTTTACTAATCCCTAGGTGTCTCTGAAGACAGTCAAATTGACATAATTAAGATTAATTATCATACAGGATTTTCTCTGAGATGGGGTTCTTCTGCAAGCTGTGACTTGCTTGCAAGATCACCAGCCTGGACTCTGAAAACTGTCAGTAACATGAAAATTAAACAAGGCAATGGGAAGGCTCTAGATTGGAGGAAACCAAAGAGGGAAAGTCACTAAGTGACATATATGACACTTGATTGGATTCTGGATTAAGACAAGTAGCTGGAAAAATATTATTGAGATGACTGGGAAGATTTTAATGGATGACATAGAAGATGGTATTATTGTCTAACTTAAGTTTCTTGGGTATGAGAGTGGGATTATTTTACAATAAATTATGTTGGAGAATGTCTTTGCCCTTAGGACATAGTCATGAAAATATCTAGACATGAAATATTGTGATTCTGTAAGTTATTTTATTTTTTGGTACTGGGGATTGAATTCATGACCATGCGCTTGCAAGGTAGGCGCTTATGCCACTGAGCTAAATCCCCCAGCCTACTGCAAGGTATTTTTAAATAGTTCAGCAAAAAATGTACAGACAGATTCAAGCAAATATGACAAAATGTTAACAATGGGTTAATCTGGATGAATCTACATGGTCACTGTGCTATCATTTTCAACTTTTCTATAGGATAAAAAATTTTTAAAATAGATTGGAAAAAATTTCCCAGCTGCATGGAGAGGCTATAAGGGTGATGGGACAGTCTTGTTGCTCTTTAATTTTTCTTGCTTCAACAGAAAGAATTTGAAAAACAGGTTTATCAATCAAGCTCCTTCATAGCCCTGGTTTTAATGAGTGATTTTTAAAAGCACATCATCATACTAACAAACTTCTTAGAGAAAAAGACTTCTGTATTTCAGAGACATGAAGAGACTAGAGAAGTCCTGGTTGTGTCATAGATTTTGTTCACTGCTGGATCCAGTGCAAGTTTTTCCTGCTTTCTCTGAGCTCTCATGTGCTCCAGGCTTAAGTGGCTTCTGTCTTGTGTCACGGCAATGATTCTGAGTATCTGAAATAGGGTTAGGGAATAAAGAGTAGATGTACTGAAGCTCCCACTTCTCTACTCACGGAACCTTCACTAAATGCTTTCAACTTGGTGTTCCAGACAGTCACCAATGAACAACCAGAGACAGTCAGTTGATATCCTAGCCAATGCTTTGCTTTTTTCCCCCAACTTCTTCCCAGAGTTTTTAAGCAAAGCAAGTGTAAATCTGATTTGCTATAAACCTAATACAAATACTGTTCTTATCCTCATGATAGCTTATCCTGCTTACTGCCAGCTTCCACCACAATCAGGAAACAGGATTTTATCTTGCCTAAAGTCCCTTTTAAGCACTGAGTGGGACTCCAGGACTCCAAACATGCTCTGGTGTGTTCGGTAGGAAGCTTCTGCATCTGGGCCTGCTGCTGCCTTAGTATACAGGCAAGTGCCCTATCACTGAGCTGGACAACTTTTCCTCCCTAGACTGTGACTTCCTCATCTGCAAAATAGGAATTGGTCGAATGCTTGTCAAGGCTCCTGACAGCTCTCCCATTGCTGTGAAGAATCTGTCAGAAGCACTACTTCATGCTGAGGAAATCACTTGCCATTTTTGCAGGGTCCCAAGGACTTTCCTAGCCATGAAAGAGGAGAGAGAGAGAGAGAGAGAGAGAGAGAGAGAGAGAGAGAGAGAGAGAGAGAGAGAGAGAGAGGAGAGTGCTAGTTCTTTGGTGCTTATTATAAGGTCACTGATCTTCTCATAGCAACTCTACCCTTATGATCTAATCACTTCCAAAAGCTCTGTGTCCAACTATCACCTCACACTGGTTTTTAAGGTTTCAACGTTTGAATTTATGGGGAACACAAACATGTAGTCCATAGCAAGACGTTCACAAAATACTCCATGTCCAAAGTTTACTGTCTGTCTAGTGCTGGGTAGAATCGATCAGCCTCTCAATGCTTCCATTTCCATGTAAGATGGAGATACTGATATGGATAGTCTCCTTCACAGAACTGCTGAAGGACTGAGTATTGATGCTTCTCTGTGTTAGATATTTGTCCTTTAAACACTTCATACAAAAGTTTTACAAATCTTGGATTCTGTAACAGATAAGTTTCTTTTGTGTCTAGCCGGTGTTTCTCCACCTTCAGGTGGTGGCCGTTCTCAGTGGCCACTGTGGAGAACTGCTCACCCCTTCCTGTTGCTGTGAGTAAAAGGAAGGAAGAACAGCTGTGATCAAGGCTTGTGCCATAGCTGTCACATGACTATGATATGCAGAAGGGGCTGGGGCCGGAGTGTGCACCTGGCGGTGTCAATATAAAGTTCTTTTTTTGCCTGCCTTTCTTTGGCTGACCTTGGCAGCAGAAAAGGTAAGGGACACTAGCAGAGCAGGTAGAGGAGACACCAGCAGCGAGATATGCCTGGAGAAGCACTCCATCTAAGGGAATCCAAGTCTCCTTATCCAAAGCAAACATCAAAGAATTATAGGATCTTGGAGCTGATCTACATGTGAAGCACATGGGAGAAGCTTCATAAGTCCAGAACATTTGTTAAGCTCCTGTTGTTTGCTAGGCCATTTTGCTTTCCTGCTTTGGAAAGCTCATAACTTACCCTGCCCTTGTTCAGATTCTTTATTTTTTTTGAAGACAATATGTTTTGTTTATTTATTCATTTATTTTCAGGCTGAAAGATTTATTTTTATAACTTTTTGAAACAGAGATGACATACTCTTGAGGGAGCAGGGAGGAGACAGATCCTGCTAAGGCACTGGAGTGGAAAGGTCAGCCTAGGAGAGCCATGCTCTGTCACTGGGACTGGGGCCAGCTACTGTCCGAGGCTCAGCAGGCCATTCCCATGTGCCATGTAAAGTCGCCATGGGTCCAATAAAGCTGCTATGGGTCCACCCAGTTCAGATTCTAAGGCTAGGTCACCTGTATAGCATCCCTGGAGAATACTACTCTTCTCTTAAGTTGATTGTCACCTGGGATGACATACTCACTCCTCCCTCACCTGGACTGGGGGAGCTGGGACGATGCTCTCCTGCCTAAATATCACTACGTGCAGAAACGACACCTGCGTTTGGGTGCAGAGCAGAAGGAAAAGTATGTGTCCTTTTCCCTTACCTTTTCCAAATGCCAGGCTCCTCTTGGGTGAGTATGCAGATGGTGGGGCTTGGATCTGTTTCCTTTGGCTGTGATTTAAAAAAAAAAATTCATTAGAAGAAGTTTCTGGGGGCAATCTTTTACTTTTGGTGGTGTTCTTGGTTATTACACCTTGGATTTTCTTCTCACCTCTCCAGCCAGGCTCTGTTCTTTCTTCTGAGACCATATTTGTCAAGGATAGAGTGGCCTCTAAGTAGCCAAACCCAATGGTCAGCTTTGCGATTGTTTTACTCCTCAACTCAGGGGTGTCAATACAGGAGGTCACTGCAGTCCTCTGAAGTCCTCTGCAGTCCTTCCTTCCTTCCTTCCTTTCTTCTTTCCTTCCTTCCTTCCTTCCTTCCTTCCTTCCTTCCTTCCTTCCTTCCTTCCTTCCTTCCCCTTCCTTCCTTCCTTCCTTCCTTCCTTCCTTCCTTCCTTCCTTCCTTCCTTCCTCTTGCCTTCCCTCTCTCCATCCCTCCTTTTTTCTTCTTTCCCTTCTCCCCTTCCTCTTCTTCCTCCTCTTCCACTTTTTCTTCTTCCTCTTTTCCTTCCCCTCTTCTTTTTCTTCCTCTCTCTCCCTTCCCCTGTCTATCTCATTCTCTGTCTTGTTCATGTTCTTTCTGTATGTTTTTATTTTGATTAGTACATGTTAGCAGTACGTAATGATTACATTCCAGTGGGGAGTTGACACCTGTGTGTAACACACCTCAATTCTTTTTACGTACCACTTCTGTTTCTGTAAGTGTACACTGGTACATAGAGGCCACTGTGTGGGTGGGAGAGGTGTTCATTTTCCCTGGGACATTGTTTCTAGTCCTATTGGCTGGAACCAATGACTTCTTTTTCTTTTGAAAATAAATTACTCATTGAATTTACACTGAAGCTTCAAATTCAAATTCAGGGCTACTGAATTTTCAAAGTTTCTCCAATCTTGTATTATTGCCTTCTTTCTCTTACACTGTAATTCTTGATTGCAATGCTCATACAAAAGAATGTCTCATCTACCTTTGGTGGGAATATAACTTAGTACTGCCACTGCAGCGAACAGTCTGGAGGTTCCTCAAAACACTGAAAATCGATCTATGCTATGCTCCAGCTGCCCCACTCTTGTTATGTGTCCAGAAGAAATGAAATCAGTACACCAAGGAGGTATCTGCATGTTCATGCTTATTGCAGCCCTCTTCACAATAACCAGGTAAAGAATCAACTTAGATTCCCATCAGTGGATGCAAGGATAAAGAAAATATGGTACATACGCAAAATGGAATATTATTCAGCCATACAGAACAATGAAATTTTGCCATTTGTAGCAAAATGAATGGGATAAGAGTGCCTTATGTGAG
Organism: Hydrochoerus hydrochaeris; assembly: GCA_004027455.1. Classification (NCBI taxonomy): domain Eukaryota; kingdom Metazoa; phylum Chordata; class Mammalia; order Rodentia; family Hydrochaeridae; genus Hydrochoerus; species Hydrochoerus hydrochaeris. Next base: position 48,285 of record PVLA01007313.1, on the reverse strand, counting down.
GTGAAATAAGCTAGAAATAGAAAGACAAGTGCCCTATGTTCTTGCTCATATTTAGAAGTAAGAAAAATCCACCAGAAATTATAATAGTGACTGCTGGGGACTGGGAAAGCTGTGCATGTGTGCTGAGCGTGGATGAGGGGAGGCAGGATTTGGTCAGTGGGTGCTATGTGCATGTACTGTATTCTCACATCACATGGACCCCACTACCAGGTATGATTAATATATGTTCATTCAACATAAAAAAACAAAAGAAAAAAGTCCTGATTCCTCCCCAAAACCAACATAGGTAGTCATTTGCTTTATCCCACAATGTACATAGCATAACCTCAGGAAAATAATGACAACATTATTTTCAATGATAGGATTAGTGAAAACAATGTAAGACTTTTTTATATAGTTCATCATTTTTTGTCTACATGTTACTAGGGATTAATAGTCAAATCTTTTTTTTTAAAACAAAACAACATCGATATCAGCAAAAAGAATAAAAATGATGATAAGGAGTTTAAAAATGAAACAATAGGAAATTAGCACTAGTTAATATATTGCATTGTGTGATTCTTTGATAATTTTTCGTGCCTATATTTTGTAATCTGGACAACTATTTTGAAGATATAAGTAGTCAAATTCTGTATTTTAAAGTCACTCAACTCATTAATTCTTAAGGATTAAGCATAATTTAAAATTAACCTTTTAAATGTAATACTATTGAAAGTCAGATGTACACCGTGTATTTGGTGAAATCTGATTTCTGCTGTTTCCTCTTCAACTGTTCCCTTTGTTTCCCAGTAGCTGGCCTTTCGGGGTTGTTTCTGATTCCTTTTCTCATTAAATACATGTGTTCCTACCCACCCTGCTTCGGAGGTAAATGTCAGTAGAGTGTACACATTTTGCTTTACCTTGCGTTTTTATTTAGCACTGTTTCCTGGGGATCACGCCCAGCAGTAGGTGGAGACTTTACACTTTCTAGGACAGCTGGAGAGGATGGCACAGTGCCAGTGTACCACCCTCATTCAGCCAGGTGCCTTTGTAGGTGAGCCCGAGCTTGGCCATCACCTGGATGCTGCAGACACTCCACACACTTCTTTTTGTCTCTTTGCCACTGTAGTTTTGAAATAGATTTTTTGGGACTGTGATAAAAGTGTCAATGGCTAAAAGTGTGTGTGCTTACTCTACAGACTGTCAAACTCCCTTTCAGAAGAGTTAATGCTTTTTAAATTTGCTTTTTCACATACCGCCCAAAGCAGATAAAACAAAGTTTTGTCAGAGTCATTTGTAAGAGTTATTTTGTGTCCCTACTGGTAGGAGCTGAGCAAGCCACCCCCAATAACGGTAGGTTGTAAAGCTTTGGAGGGAGTTAGTTCCTGGAAGACAGGAACAGGAACCCCACACCGAATCCTTGCTTCAGCCCACTGCGGCTGGAGGACTCTCACAGTATCAGCAAGACCAGGTCATTCTTTAGCCCAAACCCTGCTGGCTTCCAGGGTCAGAATGCAGCCTCTACCTGATCTGGACCCCTTCCACTTTTCTGACCTCCTTTTGCCTCTGTACCTTGCGCTCAGTCTGTACTGCCTAGCCCCCCTTTTCTCTGTTCCTTCAATTGCTAAAGTCACTCCTTGTGCTCAGGACATCTCCTGCTACCTCTTGCTTGAGTTTTTCTTCTCATCTTTGCCCAACACTGAGGTCTTTACATTCATACCTCGGCTTGTCTCCTTTTACTGATCAAATGATTATCTAGGGTCCTTCTAGTCCTTCCGTGTCATCTCATATTTTCCCACTGAATTTCTGGTTTGTAAGCTCCTGGAGAATAGAGTCCTTTCCTGCCTTTTTAAGAAAAATTAAAAAAAATTTTTTTTGTGGTACCAGGGGTTGTACTCTAGACCTTTGCACTACAACCCCAGTTTCCCACCTCATCTCTAAAAAATACTTTTTTTTTGGTCTTTTTGAGACAAAGTTCCATTGTGCAGTTTGGGCTGGCCTTGAACTCACTTTGTATCCCAGATTGACCTTGAACTTGTAGTAATCCTCCTACCTCAGCCTCCCATGTGCTGGGATTATAGGTATGTGCCACCTTGCCCAGCTAACAAAAGGTAAGACAGGAATGGGCTGGGATTCTAATATCCCCTTTAAGGATATTCCCCCAGTGGCCCAACTTCCTGCCAGAGGGACCATCGTCTAAGAGCTTCATCATCTCCCAGTAGTGTCACAGGCAGCAATCAAGAAGACATGAGCCTTTGGAGGACACTCGGATCCACCTCTATCAGGATGCCGCCTCTGGGAGACAGGGCCATTTTGTTTTATCTGCTTTTGGTGGCATATGAAAAAGCGTATATAATGCACACAATTTAATGACTATCCACCCATGAAATAATTTCCATAGTCATGCCAGTAAGATGTTCATTGCCTCTAAAAGTGTCCTTCTATTCTATTTATTTTTGTATTATTACTGTTTTATGATAAGAATCCACCCTTGTAGTGAATTTTAACATGTACAACACAGTATTGTTAGCTACAGGTGAGGAGATGCTCTCTGGACTGACTTTTCTTGTTTAACTGAAACTTAAAACCACAGGACCTATGTATATTTATCATTACATTGCCAGCATCTCTTCTCCCTGCTCTTGACAGGAGTCATGGGGCAAACCCAGGCTTTCTGAAACCTGAGTCTTTTACAACATGGAGGTCTCCTCAAAAGAATGGAAGATAGAATTACAAGTATCAAATTAGGTAGAAGGCCTTGAAAGGGATCCACTGAAGTGAGAAGTCTCGAAGCTTAAGCCTTGTTATCTTCTGGGAAAATCCTTCTCTAGGGCTCATTAAATGTCTGTTGAATGAATGAATAAGCCAAAGGTAGATTTTAAACATCTAATTCTTCTGGCTTCCTTTTTGGTGGGGAGGAACAGAAGGAAGTTTCAATCTGGAAGTAGGGTAAGGTGATCTGCTCCATTGTGCTCTTGCATGTAATCAGGAATTTATGACTTTGTAATTTAAGGCAGAGGCCACCTTAGTTTGTGTTTAATGGGAAAAAATAATCAGGTATTGTGGCATTTCATCGAGGTCCCTCTGTTAGACAGCACCTAGGGTAGGCTTCTCGTCTCTATTTTTCAGGTTTCTGCCAGCAGCACATTCTCTTAGAGACTCATCCTTTATCTTTTCATCCCTGCAATTCATGTGGGTACAGCCAGGTTTGAGGAAAGAGCACTCAGAGGAGGCTTCTTTACCCCAGCTTTGGGAATTTAACACTGCTTCTCTGCATATACTGTGTGCTGTGTGGTAGTCAACACTGTAAACATTTTATAAATGAACATCACTTCTTTGATCATCATAGCCCTTTCAGGAGAGTCTGATCACTATCTCTATTTTAGGGATGTAAAAATGGAGATACAGAAGGGCCAAGGTGCTTGTCTAAGATTCCAGGAAGTAAGCAAGGGAGCAAGGATTTGAACCTAGGCAGAATGGCACTTACTGTTTGGATGTGTCCTGCCAATCCAATGATGTAAATCCAATCTTAAAATTCAAAACCATAATGACATTTGGAGGTAGAGACTAAACAGGGTGGATGATCCAGTCATGAATTATTGGTTTATCTGGAGAGTGGGTCTGTTACATAAACCCAGTTTGTCTGTGTCTCTTGTGTGTGCCCCTCTTGTGAGCTGTTTCAGAACTCTGCAGAGACCACCAGCAAGAAGGCTGATCCTTGATGCCACCCTTGGCTAGGATTCTGCATCTTAATCTGCAGAATCATGAACTGAATAAACCTCTATTCTTTATTAATCACTCAATCTGTGATATTCAAATATAGCTACAGAAAATGGACCACTGTTGCAATTTACTTCAGGTAAGAGGGGAGAGCCAATTCTACCCTCTTTCATGAGTATCTTTACAAAGTACGATAAAAAATACAGTGAATGCTGCTACTGAGTGCCATCCAATGGAAAGTCAGGCTCAAAAAGACATCGCTGTGTGTCTTCACTCACCTTATTTACTGGATCTGGCACTTTGTGACTGTCCTGGCTTCAAAATGCTCGTGAAATGTGAATGTTTTGAAATAATTCAGGATATCAAGCAGCTGTGACACCACAACTAAAGACATCCATGAAAGAAAACTTCCAGAGCTGTTTCAGAAAGTGTTAAGAACAATGGGATAAGTGTCTTCAAAGTGAGGGGGATTATTTTCAGGGAGAATGATGGCAGTGAGTCTTTTACTGTAATGAGTTAAAAATTAAACAGTAGTTTCTATCACCCTGTATGTGCACAGGTGTGTGTATGTGCATGCATGCAAGTGTGTGTGTTTGTTAAGGAGTCACCTCACATTATCATGCAGTCTGTAGGCCTGCATTCTGTGGGGCTGCCCCTCTTGTTGGAGGTTGAGGAAAGGCTCAGTCTTTTTTTTTAAATTTTAATTTTTTTTTAATTTTTAAAGCAGTGAAATACCACAGAACAAGACAAAACAAAGCCAATTGAGACAGTGTAGTGAAATTGGCACAGAACTTCACAGCAGGTTACCAGGATAACAGTAATAGATATCCTAGTATATCTCATTTTCTTCACAATAGTTGTTCTTTCAATCAGGTATAGCAAAATCTGAGGAAATACAGAACATTAGAGAACTTATCAAAATGAAATACTGAATAGAGCAATACCATTAATCAGAGCAAAGCAAAAAGGCAATAAAAATATTTACTTTCAAAGAGATGGTAGAAGGAAATCCTCCTTATTTGTTATATTGCATATAGTGAACCTCGAAAGAGATGCTCAGATTTCTGGCTCCCACTTGCTAACAGCAATGGAGGTAGGCAGATGGTCAGTATGCTCACAGTCACCAGGGCAGTGAGCTGGTTGTTTTGTTTCCCAGCACCCCAAGTTCGAACATGGTGCAGATCTCAGGAGACACTGATGGTTCTCACCCTGGGGCGGCCACGGCTTGCCGGGCCACAGCCACTTACCAGGGCGATGAGCTGGCTGCTTGGTTTTTAAGTGCCTTCCAATGCTCAGTTTTGAGCCTGAAGTTCATGGCCAGGCAACCAGGCAGGCAGTATTGTGTGTCTCTGTCTTGAGGTAGAATTTCTCTTTCTCGGGGAAACCTTGATTTTTGCTCTTAAGGCCTTTAAATGATTGGATGAGTGGATGAGCTCCACCCACTGATGGAAAGTGATCTTCTTGGCTTAAAGTCAGTGATTAGAGACGTTATTCATATCCACAAAGGCTTTGCCAGCAACGCCTAAATTGATGTGTAGCCAACAGGCTGGAGTCCACAGTGTGGACACATGGACACATACAACTAACCATCAACCCTGGCTGATCAGGTCTCTGTGTGCTTCAGTTTCCCTGTCTGTTAAGTGGGCAAAACCTTTCCTGCTTTTCAGGTTTCCCCCCTATAAATGGAAATACAGAGTAGGAGTGCCCCAAGGGGTGAGTGGGAAGATGGTTTCCAGAAAGGGTACCCTTGCTGCTTGAAAACTGTGGTCTTTTGTTCCTGGGACTCCTGAGTCATCACAGGAGGAGAATGTGACACCAGGACCTGAAGGTGGTTTCTGGCATGCACTGGACCTATTTATATATGACTGTTAGCTCTTTTCTGAGGCCAACATCTGCCCCAGAAGGGACACGGTACAGCCCTCCTGAAGGGCTTCTTCAAGCAGACTCATCAGCCTAGATTGAGGTCCTTCATAACTCTACAGAAAATTGGAATAGATGGTCTTTACCTCAATCTAATAAAAACCATCTATGACAATCTAGCAGCTAACATCATACTACATAATACTGCAAAGATGCCCCCTTTATTGTTTTGGATGTCCAGGATGGATATCTCAGTTACTTTTCTCTCATTGTTTAGACAAAATATCTGACACCCAAAATGAAAGAAGGAAAAGTTTGTTTCTTGCAGTTTTGGGGGTTTCAGTCCATACTCAGCTGGCTCCAAGTCAGGATGGCATAGTGAGGCAGCTGTCCATGGCCACCACAAACAGTAAGCATGAACAGAAAAAAAGAGGTTAGACACGTCTTCTTCTCGCCCTTATACTGTATGCCAGCTCCACCCTTAGGGGAGTGCAGCAGTCACACCACCAGTTCCAGTGTCAGACAGCAAACCAATCAAGAGCACCATACTCAGCCATGTCCATGATTGCATGAGGCTTGGGGAGAGCATCCAAACAGAAACCATAGCAAAGGGGAAAGGAAGGAGGAAGGTGAGATGAATGATTATGTGTTTTGTGGGTAAGTATTTGCACACAGGCACACATGTCCATTTGCAATATAAAGAAAGGCCATGTATCAGAGGGTGATGAAGAAAAAAAAATCTTTAAAGCCCTAGATTTGTTGCAATGAAGTCAGACAGAACAAGAGCTTTCTTATTGGTTCTGATATTTTCTTAATGTGTGATTTGAACAAGTCAAGGAATCACTTTGACCTTCAGTCTCTTCATCTGTGAAAGGGGATACAAGATAATAGCACCTGGTTTGCAGGAACAAGATGAAGATGATGCCAGACACAGCATGAGCAGTTCTTTTATTTCTCATCATCTTCCTGTGGCCTGGCGGGCAATGCTGTCTGATCAGCTGGTCAAGGAGTGGCTCCAGGCTGGATTTGGTCATGACTACCACATGTTGGCCTTTGGATCTCCCTGGTAAGGCTACTGGCCACCTAGTGGTCAAGTTAGTTCTTAGCTATCCTGGATCTTGATGTTTATTTTTAGCGGGGGAGTATGGCAAAAGAAAAGAAGAGCTATTAATGAACATATTATTCAATAATGGGAGATAATAAGCAGTTGCTCTAATTGCATTATGAGCCTGTCATTTGAAGTTCATACTGTGATTCAAGCTCAGGGTTTGAAGTATTTTTAAGTGGAAGCCCAGGTTTTCAAGTACAAGGGGAGAAGAAAAGAACAATTACCTAAAAGTGGTAAAATTAACATCCCTTCATTCTTGGCCTTCTAAAGAGCTTTCTGATTATATATTCTCATGGTTCCATAGGAATGTGATAGTTTTCAATCTAGTGATTAAAAGATTTCACAAAGTAATTCTTAGTATTAGAAAAAACCAGATGGTGAGTGGAACTATTTCTTGAATGTCTGGAAAACTACAGTAAGTATTTGCCTTTATCCTATCTGATGCTCTTAGTAATTTGAGAGGCAGGTATTATTATATCCATTTCGCAGGTGGGGTTCACTGACACTCAGTGGAGTGATTTGTGCTAAGGACAGAGTCAGTGCCAAGGAGTTGCTTTAAAACTAACCTAACTCCAACCCTAACTGTAACCTACCTACTGCGGATCAAATTAGGTGAGAGGGAAACAGGGGTTCTTTAGATGCCATAGTAACATCTCTCAGTGGCCCTTTCATAATATCCTTGAAGTTAAGTGACTGGTTTAGAGTTACATTGGTCCATACATCAGGGTTCTGAGCCCTGACTCCAACTTGTCTGTCCTTGTTTCTGACTGCTTACTTTGGTCTAGAATTCCATGATCACAAAGGGTGTCATCCTCCCATGAGTGGGGTAGGAGCTGCTGCTATTTGGTAGTTACACATTTATGTTTGTAGTCACCTGTTATTTAAGACTGGCTTTCTAATTAGGGTAATGATTTAATTTTATAATAAATATATCTTAACCCTTTAGGAGTACATAGATCTAAAAACATATTTAAATATGTATGAGAAGTGGTGGCAGATATAATAACAATAATTGCAAAGGTTTATTGAGTGCTTAATGTGGACCATGTGTGATTCTCAGCATTTTCTATTCATTAGTTCATTTAATCCCTACAGTTATTGAGATTGGTTCTATTATTAGCCCCAATTTACACCTGAGGACATGGAGGTACAGAGGCTTCAGCATCCTGCTCAGGCTACGGGAACAGTAAGTGGAGGAGCTGGGATTTGAATCCAGACCCCCAGCTCCAGAGCATGTGTGCCTAAGTGCTTGGGCTCCTAGGGTAGGGATAGATGGTGTTTGAGTTATACTGGCCTGGGCTGTGTAAAGTGGCCAGCTTGTCTTGATCTGTCTGAGACATTCTCAGTTGAGAGTCCTATATAGAAGAACCTCAATTCCCTGGCAAATCAGGACAGTGAATGACTCTAGCTGTGTCTTCAGTCTTCACCAGGTTCTTCTGGGACTGTGTCACTGCATATGCTGAGGACATGAGCCAAGCATATGTAACCAACCCAAACATTTCAGATCTGTAGGGACTGTGAGGAGTAAATATACACATCTTCTAAAGACACCATAACACCCAGAAACACTTGCTTAAAAATAACTGAGTAAGTGTCTGATCATGTCTATGTAACTAACAGTGACACTTGCCTTACCCACATAAATAACAGAGTGAAAATGTCCCACAGCTTATCTATAGCAGAACAACAAGTGTTATGTCAAAAATACTATATCCTGGCACACTGGCATATGTCATGGGAAGGGAAGAGACCCTGTTGGTGCATCTGAAATAGCAGTAGTGCCAATAATCACATGATGACAGTGACAACTAAAAAGATGATGAGGATAACATTAGATCATTAGATAACAGCCACCCTGTAGTTTGCATACACTTTGTTCCAACACAGTGCCTAGCACTTTATGTGCATTATTTTAATTAATCCTTATGTAGTCTTCCTCAGATTATTATTATCTCCATTTTACAGATGAGGAAATAGAGGCACAGAAAGAATCTAGAAATTGCCAAGTTTAAGGAGGAGCTAAAGATGGCCAATCAGTGAGCAACAAAATACAAAGCCTCCCGGGAGAAACAACTCATTTGTCAGAATAAAAAACATCCTGGAAAGACCCAGACAGAGGGAGATGGATCCTCTTGATACAGGAAGAAATTAAAATGGAAAAATCTCATCAAATATGCAGTCTTGGGGCTACAATTGGAACAGCTAAAATTACAGGACACGGTGCTTTCTCTGGGACCTGCCAAGTTTGTGCCAGCCTGAATTAGCACAGGCCTGAATTTGTGCTGGCCGGCAGAGCCACCCAAACTTGTTCCCGCTGTGACTCACAGGAGCCACAGCCACGTGACTTCAGTTGGTTGTTCCCTCCCCAGAGCAGATTTATGGGATTTGCTTGGACTAGGCTGTGCCCCTGGCAGGGACCCAATGAGCCATCCCAAATGAATTCCCTGCACCTAGCATGCACTAACCTGGTGAAGGCCCCTGAAGTTTGGCTGGCCCTGTGGGGAGAGGCCAGCATACGCAGCCCCTGCTAACACCTCAGTGATAAGAGCAGGCAGGAGAGGGTGGAGGTTCCATGCCAGCATGCTTCGGAGGAACTGTGGCCGACAGGGAAGGGGGCTGGGACCTCCACTGTACACCTGTGTGGAGGAGGCTGTGACCATGACAGAAGAGAGAGACAGGAGGAGGCCCCCAGCTCAGAACCCTGAGAGCACTGATCCAGGAGAGGGAAAAACAAGGGAGACTGAGGGCAGCAAACATGCAACATCAGACATGGCTTCAATAGACATTAAGAGATATCTTTGGGACCTTGTAGATGAGCTCAAAACTGAAATATTAAATCAGGTAAAGCAAGATATGAGTGTAATGATAAAAGAAATGCTAAGCATCTCTCAGGAAGACATAGATGGAAGAAGGGAGGAACACAAAAAAGGGACAGAAACATTTGATAAAGAATATAAAGAATATAAAGAAAATATAGAATACATGAAGCAGATTCAAAGAGATTACCAGGTAGTTAAAAACTCCATTGAAAGCTGGCAAAACTCCTTAAAAGAAACTAAGGATAGACTATAAAAACTTGAAGACAAGTTTGCAATGTGTGATCATGAAAGGAAAGATCTCTTAAAAATAATAAGGAAACAGGCAGTAACAATACAAAAGCTAGAAGACAACAAGAGAATCTATAATTTAAGAATAAGAAATGTGAACAAAGAAGCAGGAATAGAATCATGCAAATTGCAAAGGCTATTCATGGAAATAATTAAGGAAAACTTCCCAAGCATGGGAAAAGAAAATGACATTTGGTTATGTGAGGCATACAGAACTCCAGCCACCTACAACCAAAACAGAGCTACATACAGACATATAATAATCAAGATACCAGAAATTCAATATAAAAACAGAATATTAAAAGCTGCCAGAGAAAAAAAAAACAGATTACCTATAAAGGAAAGCCCATCAGGATCACAGCTGACTTCTCGACACAGACCATCAGATCAAGAAGAGCTTGGAGCAAAGTATTCCAAGCCCTGAAAGAAAATAACCTCCAGCCCAGATTGATGTAACCTGCAAAACTGTCACTAGAAATTAATGGAGAAATAAGATGCTTCCATGACAAAGAGGAACTGGGGGAATTTGTGACCACCAATCCAACCCTACAGAGAATACTAAAGGACATTCTAGAGAGAGAGAGAGAGAAAAAAATACCAGGATTTTAGGAACAGTGGCAGAAAGGCCTCAATGAGTGGGGCAGGCAGTATGAATGAGAAAAGTAGAAAAACAGGCAGAAAAATAGCATAGCAGAAATGAGGCAGAGAAGGATGGCTAGAATCTCTAACATCGAAGGCCTTGATACACTATATTGTTAATAGTGCACCAGGATTTAAAACCCACATTACTCACACCACTCTGCTTAGACGTATTATATTCCGTTCCAGTCTGTCTACTTGTACTAGATTTGAGGGCACAGGCAGTTATCCCCAAAATAGCAGGATATAGTATGGTAATCATCCTTAATTTCCTATTAACAATCTAAAGCTCTGTAAAACCTACACTGTTTTACCATGACTGATTGTAATCAAATCTGGTTTGTTAGATTGCTGTTTTGTATTGATAGATTTTATTCAAAGCTGTTACGATTGATAGTATCAAGTCTGAGAGTATAGGCAACTACACCGAAGATGACAAGGTTCACTAGAATATCCACTCTGGTTTGATCATTAGCTTCCTTTGAAGATTTATACTGTCTACAATGCTTTATATTTACTAATATTGTTATGTACTGCTATGTTCAATTATACTGCTATATTCAATTATGCCTGATGATATAGACAATTCTATTGAAGATAATGAGAGACAACACAGTAACCATTGTAGATCACCTTGTACTGTGGTTTTGTGTGACTTTTGGTTTCATGTTTTTATAGGAATTTGTTTTGTTTTGTTTTGCTATGTTTTGTTTTTCCCTCTAATACAGAAAGGATAGAAATACATTAGAGACTCATGCATGTGTAGCTGCTTACAGTCTCACTGTTTGAATATCTACTTTGTATGCTTTAATTTAGTAACTTGAACGACTATTTCTAAGAGGACAATATGTAATTTATCAACTAGTGATTTCTTACTGTTTATCTCTTTTTTTGAAATTCTGTATTATCTCTACCCTTTACATTTTTTTTCTCTTTAAATAATAATAATAAAAAAAGAAATTGCCAAGTTCATAGAGCCAGGAAGCTAGGGAGCAGATCCCTAATCAGACAACCTTTCTTTCTGAACCTCAGGAGAAGACACAACCCAATAGTGAGCTGCAAGGGTATAGTATGAACAGAGGTCAGGATGGCCATAGCTCCCAGACCCATGTCTTTCCATCTCTACACTTTTGCCGGTCCCTGAAAGGCTCAAACTCAGCATATGTGGCCAATGGGATTACTGAATATACTTTACTTTTCTTTCTAATTTGCATTCTTGGCTCTCCTGGCCTTTACTGGTTGTTTATATTTCTTTCTCTCCCTTAGGCTCTGCCAGAGGTTTAGGACACACCTGTGCCAATTATGCAGAAGGAGAGACATTTCTGTACACATCTCATAGGGCAGGGAATGTGGGGCAGGGTTCTTTTCTGTTAAATCTCTGTGATGTCACATGTGGATGCATCCCCATGTCTGCTGTAATTGTATCTTTTCTGCAGCTCTCCCACTAGAGAAGCCTAATCAGAATACAGGGAGTGAAAGCAATATGTCATAGGAATAACCTTGAATTTATTCATACACATATTTGCAACATTTGACACTTTATTATTAGCAACAGATTACTTGGTCATACACCTCACAATTGCTTGCAACACACCATACCTGGGGCTGAGAAGTGCTGGCAGAACGTGGGCCATGGAAGAGTGTGTGTGTGTGTGTGTGTGTGTGTGTGTGTATATGTGTGTGAGTGTGAGTTAGAGCAAGGGTCCAGAATTTCACTGCTGTCTTCCCTCAGGGCCTTGTGATGACTTCTTGGGTGCATGCTATTTCTATCAGCCCCATCACATATGTCTAGGGATTCTGCAGCATTTAAGACCAAGTCCTATAAAGCTAGTTTAGGGGTCCATGGGGCTTTCCCTTTGCTGCCAGTTGGGCCCCTTTCTTGGCCATTCTCTCCAGAAAACACTTTTGGGCTGCAACCCCAAGAAGGTCTGTGCCAGTTGTCAAGAACCTTGGGACCCAGATTAGCCAGGGACAGACAGGACCATGATACCTTTGTGATATGTTGGTCTCAAGCCTGAATGCTTCAAAAGTGCCTTCCCACTGCGTCCTCTAGAGCAAGGAGGTGCTATTGTCCCCTCAACACAAGAGGAAGTCTGAGCCATGGTGGCTTGCTGTAGTGGGTTGATTTGTGCCCTGTCCCCCCAAATTATATTCGTGTCCTCACCCCTAGAGCTATTTGGAAATACGATCTTTGCTGATCTAATCAGGTTAAGATGGAGGTCTTACTGAATTAGGGTGGACCCTGATCTTACAACTGGTGTTACTGTAAGAGGGAGGACAGGGATTTGGATGAGCCTCTGACTTATGAACAAGTTCCATTTCAGGAGAACTTTAGTGATTTGGATTCATTCATAAGTCTGACAGAGTGAGTCTTATACACCTTTTACACAAATATAGAATGTAAAGCACTAAAAAACCAAACACACAGACAAATACTGTAAATAAATGAGTTTTACTTTTGCAGTTACCTTAAAATGGTGCTACAACTGGCATATAGGGGACTGCATGGAATGAACCAACAAGAAGAGATTAACTAACTGGAGGAGGGAGGTAAGGCAGAGTCAGAGGTCCTACTCAGGCGTCACTGGATCACTTTTTCAAGAGGGTAGACCAAATCAAATCCATCAAAAAACCTGTGCCTTTACTCAGGCATGAATGAATTTCCATCTTGCCCTCCATCTCCTATTGTAGATGATCCTTTAGTTCTACCGTCTCCCTCCACCCTTCCCTCCTCCAGCTAGTAACTATCACACTGCACAGTAAACACACAGCAGCACAACTGTGACAATATCTGGCAGATATGTGAGCCACTTCCAGGATTTGTTTGCATCTGTAAATGTTGGTACTGCGAGGTCCATTCTTATCAAAGTTTACAACTCAAATGTTTGTAAATCCGGGACTTACTGCATAAAGACACAAACCCATAGAGAGAAGAAGGCCATGTGAGGATGGGGGCAGATATCAGAGTGGTGGAGCCATAAGATAAGGAGTGCTAGGGTCTCCAAGAGTCATGAGAAGCAAGGGAAGAGGCCTGGAATAGCTACAGAGCTTCCTGAAGGAACCAGATCTGCCTGCACCTTGAACTTGGACTCTAGCCCCATGAACTGTGAAAGAAAAAGTTTCTATTTGTCTCAAACCACCTGGCGTAGGGTCCTTTGTAGTGGATGTCAAGGCCAGGAGACGAATTCACCCTCCCAAGGTCACAGGACTTCAATAGCATCACGATGAGACCAGACCCAGGTGGTTGAGTCTCAGTCAGACCCTTCCATGGTCCACACTGGGAGACCATGTACATCTGTGCAGCCTCTGATATAGGAGGCTTAGTAGGACTCTGGAGAGTCTTAGGGGCCTTCCAAATCCTTCCCTTTGCAATCCTGTCTGTGGTGGGCTGTGCTAAACCAGCTGTCTTGGGAGAGTGGGCAGATGGGGGCCGATCTTGCCCATTAACACTGTGTTCTGAGGCCCTTAATTAATGCAGTCAAGGAACACACAGAGACTTATCAAATCTGTGCCTGACTCAAGGTTGGGCGGGAGTCATTAGTGCCTCAGTGGGGAGTGGGGTGCCCATGGCCTCTGGGGTCAGGACAGGCAGACGGTAACAAGAAGGATGAACGATCATCCTTTCAGCCCCTGCATCAAGGCTTACTTTGAGACCTAGTGCTGGGCCCCTAGGAGCAAGAAGTGAGGGACACAGAGGGGTCTTGGAGAATAAATATCAGGTATCCCTGCGAAGAGTTGGGGAAACAGGCACAAGAAATATTTGATTAAATCTTACTATGTGCTGGGCACTGCTCTAAATGTAGTTACTCACTGGACACTCTAATCAGCCATTGGCAAAGGTAGTATTGTGGCTTATGCTTTTCAAAGGGGGAAACTGAGGCACAGAGAGGGTGAATTCATGCTGGGTATGTGCAGACCACCTGATTACAGTCTCTGCTTCTCACCTCTACTCTGCTACAGAGAAGGAAAGGAAAGTCATTCTGTTCTTGGGGCCTGGGAGTTATCACTCAATCCAGGCCCTTGAGAGCGAGAAGGACCCCATAGAGGAAGGGTGGAGGGGATAGAGTATAGAAGTTGTGGAGGTGAGAGAGAGAGCACTGTGGGACAGTGCTGTGGGCTGAATCGTCCCCTAAGATTCACATGTGGAGTCCTAACTCCCATTCCTCAGACTGTGGTTTACTTGGAGAGACAATTCTTGCAGACAGAATTAAGACAAGGTCAGACCAAAGCCAAGTGAATCCCTTCCCCAGTACATCTTATGTCATAATGAAAAAGGGAAATTTGGACACAGAGCCACAAGAAGGCATGTGAGGATGAAGGCCAAGATCAGGGCTCTGCTTTGACATGTCAAGGAACTTCAAAGATGGCCCAAGACCCACCTACAGGCAGGACAGAGTCATGGGACAGACAGTTCCTCACAGCCTACGGACGGAGCTGCCCAGCCATAGCCTGATCTTGGACTGCTGGCTTCAGGGTTTGGGAGAATACATGTCTGTTATTGAGACCTCACAGTTTGTGACAATGGCCCCAGGAAAGTGCACAGTGACCTGAGGCAGTTTGGAAGACTGGGGTGTAGAATGGGGTGGGGCATCTCAAGGACACAGGGAGAGAGCTAAGAGTCTTGCATAAAATTAAAAACATCAACTACCCAGTCATAGGATGGGGGAATTATGGGGAGGGAGAATCTTCAGGAGGGAATCCAGGACCTTGGGATTGGATTCTACCTCTGCTCTGTGACCTTCAGCTGATTATGTATCCTCTGAGTTTCAGGGATCCATGCTTCCAAAAACCACCATATTATCAAGTTAGAATTTTATTCATGAGGTTTGTTTTATAGCATAAAATGCTATAACTGATCAGGAACATGGAAGCAAGCAGAACTCTATTATATATTTTTGCAGACGTATGCTAGGAATGTAAAGCGGGACACTTACTGTAAAAACTGCAAGGTGATTGTTGCCTTTAGGGCATCGTTTTTTCTTCCATGGGTAAGATGGGCTGAAGCATCAAAAATCAGGAATCCAAAGACACAAGGGTGACAGACCCGTCTTCCATCCCTGGTGACTCACGTGGGTCTGGCCAGCAAAGTCACTGCATTCTGTGTTCAAGGAGTCCTTCCAGTGTCGTTCAGAATTAGGGTCACCTGCCTGAAAAATATGAACATCACGCTGACATTTTTGAATGCCACAAAAGTTTTTGAATGGCAAGAGCTGGAGGCGGCACTGTTTCCATGGTGATAGAGAAGCCAGTGTCAGCACTGGAGGCGTGAGGAGTGCAGCATGCACGTTTGGTGTTTGAACTTGGGGCTCCCATCTGCAAAGAGAATGGACCCCAGAGAAAGGGGGGGGGGGGAGAGAGATTGATTTCTCATTCCAGGAGTGCAAAGTGGAGGCCCTTTTCCTTTTAGGACCGCATGTGATGAACACTAGTGTCTTTGTACATGTACATGTGTTTATGTGTGTATATGTGTCCTTGAGTATTTGTGTGTCTCTTGGTGTGTAGGGTGTGCATATCTGTGACATGCATATGCCTTTGCAAGATATGTGTATATTAATGTGCATATCTGTGCACATCTCTGTGTACATGTATGTATGTATCTTTGTTCTGTATGTATGTAGATATGTGTGCCTGCACATATGCATTGAGTTTCTTGTGTTCATATATGTGTGTCCATATGTGCACACATATTTGTGTTCTGTTAAATAGCTTTGTACATACATCTATATATCTGCATCTGCTTCTGTGTGTACATGTATATATCTATATAATTATGTTTGTGTGTGCATACCTGTATGGATGTGCACCTATGAATATTTATATGGATGTTTATATTTGTGTACTTATATAAATACTGTGCACGTACCTGTGTCTCCATGTACCTTTGTGTATGCATATGTGCTGTGTGTCCTGTGTGTAGATGAGTGTGTCGACTGTAACTCTGGTGGAAGAGAAAGGGAGATGTGACTTCTAGAGGGAAAGTGTAAGCCAGGCATGTTGCACACTTTTGTAATCCCAACACTTGGGAGTGAGTTCAAGGCCAGCCTAGGCTATATAGCAAGTACTTGGCCAGGCTGAACTACGCAAAGAAATGCTTTCTCAAAAACAAGCAAAACAACAACAAAACAAACAAAAAATGAAAAGGAAATCTGAGTCTGGCTTGGGTCAATAAAGTAGAAAACAGGTGATAAAGAAGCATCTTCTCTGTTGCTCTGGGTTCCAGTCCAGCACTGTCCTTGAAGAGTGATGTCAAGAAGCCGTGATGGAAGGTGAAAGGAGAGGATGGAAGGTGGCAGGAAGTCTGCGGTCCACGGTATCAGATGCCATTTGCTGGAGTTCGCTCTTGTCAAGCCGGCTTTTTCTCTGTCTCTTCCATGTTCCCCTCCATCCTTCTGGTAACAGTGCATAGGCAGCACCCTCCCCTTTCCTGTTCTAAGCAGCAGGCGCATTATCCGTGCCTGTTCATGAGGGCTCCTGGCTCCTTTGGCCAGTGATTGGTCAGAAAGAGTGCATCACTATCATCAGGGA
Organism: Hydrochoerus hydrochaeris; assembly: GCA_004027455.1. Taxonomy (NCBI): domain Eukaryota; kingdom Metazoa; phylum Chordata; class Mammalia; order Rodentia; family Hydrochaeridae; genus Hydrochoerus; species Hydrochoerus hydrochaeris. Next base: position 31,347 of record PVLA01007313.1, on the reverse strand, counting down.
AGAGCCACCTTACGTAAACTGGTGCAATTAGCTGTGGAGATGATGTGTAAGCCTTGAGTTGTCAAGGCCACATTTGCTATGTGGGAAGAGGTTGTGTCTGAACACAGCTAGAATTAAAGAAAGGAGAATGAAAAAAGGAGAGACAGTTTCCTGATGATTCATCTCATGTGCCCCTTTAGATCTGGTCTTGCTGGAATCCAGTGCACCATTATACCACATCAAATATGAAATAATAGAACAAACTGAGATTCTTATCTAAGCAAAAAGAAGGCTTGGTCTGTGCATGCGAGTGTTCATGTGATGTATGGAGTGGGAGGTATGCAGTTTGAAAATTCGTATTAAATACATGTCAAACTGACCATGGTGCATACCTGTGATCTCAGCACTGGAGAGGCTGAGGCAGGAGGATCTCCATAAGTTTGAGGCCAGCCTGGGCTACATAGTGAGTTCAAGGCTAGCCTGAACTGCATAGCAAGACCCTGTCTCAAGGCAAACAAACAAACAAACAAACAAACTAACAAACAACTGATATCAGCAGAAATGAGATTGAAACAAAAGCTCTCTGGGGGGTATAACCAGGACTCAAGGATGGGAAGCCCTGTGAAGTAAAGTTTGACTTCTAAGGAGGAGAAGTGCCTCAAAAGAGAAGGGTTACATCAAGACAGGAGTCCCTACAGCTAGAGGACATCAAGTGGGGGAGAGACAGCCAGGGAAGGGTTGTTAAAACTTTTCTGGAAAGTGAAATAAACCAATTAAAACAGGTAAGGGAGGAAGTGTATGGTTCACGGAGTCAGGAGGAATTTGCAGATAGTTCCCAGAATTGGAGGAGGCGCTACAGGGCCCATTGGTTTTGAGGATGGAACCAGGGTTGTCTGCTTTTCCTTGCCTGACTCCATTTTCCATTATCCTCATTGTGGCAAAGATGGCTGTCATTCCTCTGGACCTTACACCCCTCCTTCTCTAACCCTGGCTGCAAGAGAGCACCCCAGGGGAAGACTATGACTGGCTTTGCTTGAGTCATATGCCCATCTTTGGAGCAATCACTGAATGTGATTGGCCAGAGTTCTATGTCAGTTTCAGTGGTTTGGAGTAGAAATTGCTGGAAATCACAAGAATGTGAATGGGGAAAACGTGCTGGGCTTCTGAAAACATTACTCCCCATGATGCATTGTGGATGATGTAGGAAGGCTCTCACATGAAGTGGCAAGATGAATGAAGCACTTCTGAGGTATCTGGGGACGCAATGGGGATGCTTAAAGCACATACTGAAGGAATGTGTAAAAATTTATTATAATTCTACCCTACCTTATTTACATCCTGGGCTTGACCTCGTGACCCAGAGTTTGTCTCTGATCAGCAGAGGAGACAGATGGCCCAAGTGCTGGAGTCATCCCATATGGATGTGCCCTTGGATCACTTCCCATTTCTCAGATGAAGCACCCCTCAGAGAAAGAACTTCCATGTTGGAACACCATGGTTGGAATTTAGAAGTAACTAGGTAGTTATTGAATCATTTTTCCTTATTCTAGTTATTTCTGGAACCTTCCCCAAGTATCTCACAAATCCAAGTTATGTGAGAAGAAAATTACAATGAGGGGTATTTGGGGAGCAGAAGCATTGACTGACTTCCTTGGAATTCTTGAAGGAGGTTAGTAGAGTTGCAATGGCCATTCAAGAAGAGATGACTGTAAAAATATTTCACCAAGACTCACCGAGCAGACTGTCTTTTGCAGTTTTCCTGTTTTGAAGAAAACCCTGCCATCCATCGAGCTTGGGCTCGTTGCTTCATCCCTTTGTCTGACATATCGCAGTTTGTTAGTCCCACTGCAGCTCTGTGGTGGTTCCACATCCCCTCCAAGGCTCACAGGAGTTTAACTGCCATTGTAAAATGAGTGTGAGGTGATTAGGTTCAGGGCTCCCTCCTTACAAAGGGATTAAGGCTATTATCTAAGGGGTGAGCAGTTACTGCAGGGGTAGTTCCTGAAAGACAGGTAAATTCAGTCCCATTTTTCTTTCTGTCTCACACACTCACTTCTGCTTAACATCATGGAATGGTGCTGCTTGAAGGCTCTAAAAGGATGCCAGTGTCATTGTCTTTGGGCTTTTTTTTTCTTTTTAGTGCTAGGAATAAAACTCAGGATCTTGCACTTGCCAGGAAGATGCTTGTGCCACTGAACTATCTCCCTGGTTTTGAACTGTGTGCCAAATAAACATTTATGCTTATAAATGATCCAGTCTATGGTATTTTAGCATAGTAGCAAAAAATAACTTGCTCAGAAACTTGTAATGTACTTCTGCTGCCCACAGCAAGGATGCAAATCTAGGCTAAGTGTTCTGCTATTTTCCACTTCCACATGCAAGGCAGACATCACTAATCAATTACAGCAAGATCAAACTCCTTGCCACTTTTAGCTATTGATTGAGGAACAAGAGAAAAGCAATTCTAACAAGAGGAAACCTGATTCTAGCATCAAAGGTATATTAGTCAGCCTGGAATCTGATGCTTTCCAGAGATTGTTGTTTCCTTTCAAGAAATGTACATCTTCTGTAGTTTCTTGAGTTCTTGCATGCTCATTTCTCTTTGAGATTTTGAATGATTTTCTTCACGTATTAAAAGGGGAGGTTCTAGAACCAGATCCCACATAAATCCATTCTTGCTTTGTTACCTCTGAGATGGGTAAACTTTGAGTCAATCATGTAACTGCAGAGACCTTTCTTACTTGCAATTTGCACAATATATACTTTATAGCACTGAGGTGAGGGCAAAAGAAAATATTTCATGAAGGTTGCTAGAACACAGCCAGCCTTGAATGTGTTCTGCATGCTAAGATGTTACTGTAATACCTGTTATAGTGGTTTGCATCTGACACTTTCATAGGTATTTATTTCCTTATTAGACATCTATCTGTGTATTAATTCCACTATGCATCCATATGATTTGTCATTTGCCCTTAGCCTTTCCCTATTGTCTCTGAGTCATAGCTAAGTCTCCTCCTCTCCACCTACCAGCCAGTTCCTATTTTCTGTTATTTGATCACCCAACATGCTGATCTACTTCAGAGAGGAAGCATTTACCTGATTTTTTTGAATTACCTTCCAGGGGGTCATGCTCATAGACTACAAGGATGAGAAGCTCACTGGAGTTGTGCCACTTGGTGTCATGTTCCCACATCACAGGGACAAATCCTGCCTTTGCAGGAGAATAATACTCTTGAGGGCAAAGGCTGTGCCTTAGCTGCTACAGTGTGCCTGGTGCCTGGCGCAGCACCTGCAGGCAATAGCTAATCAATGGGGGTGGAATAGAGACCAGAGAAGGGTGAGGCACCCCTGAATCTTTCAGTGCCTGGGTAAGTGCCTGGTGTCTGCTTTTGGTTCCTTCTGTGGTTGACTAGGACACAAAGAGTTCTGTTTCAGTGCTGCTGATGTTTTGGACCTGGACATTTTTTGCTTAGGAAAGACAGTCCTCGGTGTTGCATATTTAGCACATCTGTGGTCCAGCTCTACGACGCAGGTCAAGTCACTTAACTTTTCCACGTCCTGATTTCCTCACTTGTGAAATGGACCTAATTCTAAGCCTTCTTGCGAGATTATTTTAAATAATCCATGTGAAGGCCCAGGTAAAAAAAACTCTTAGTAATACACAGTAACCCTCCCAGGCCACGGAAGCTGTGGCCTCTGAAATCCCAAAGTTCACGTTCCCTTGCGGGGTGCAGTGCAGATGCCGAAACCCAAAGCGATTGATGATCTCACCCCTTTCGTGGCCAGAACAGCCTCCAGGAAGGGGCCCAGCTTCATGGGAACCGCACATCCCTTCTTCCTCCCAGAAGCCCACATTCTAAGACATGGAGCTAAAATTGGCCCTCAAACAGCTTTTGCAGAGCACGTCGCAGCTTTTTTTGGGCCTAGAGAGCCAGTTTCCATGATGAAAGTGGCACAGAAGGAGAGACCCAGCTAAAAACAGCCACCGCCCAGACTGGTGTTAACAGGATGCAGCCTCCCCGCGGTTTGGGGGTTTAGACACATCGACTTCCGCAGCAGCTTTCAGAATTCCCACTAGGTGGCAGTGTCGCAGCGCCGCGAGAAGGCGGCCCGGACTCATGTGGTGTAGAGAGGCGTTGCTTTGGGACATGGTACCTGTAAAATTAGCGCCGGCTACAACATTCCTTACTAAATTATTTTTTATTTGAGAGCATTTATTCGCATCACAGAACTTCATGGAAGCACCTCTTTTAAGGGCTGTCTTGGTACCTCCAAAGCAAAGTTAAAGAATTGTCCGACCACCTCTTCCACGGCCCTTGGGTGTCTCTCCTGCGGGCAGACTCGTGGTCCCTCAGGCTCCATCTCCCCTTGAATCTGATGGCGTCGTTCAAGGACTTGCCCTGGTTTTGAATCTTCCTGGAGTGGTGGCCCAGATCCCGGGGGTAGATGCTGGTTTGGGACACGGGGTCTTGCCACGGAAGGCCAGCTGCTTCTCTCTGTGGATGCAGAGATGGTGCGTTGGCTCCCACTGCGAATGGCTTGTGCTCAGGTTGCTGCATCAGATGGAGGATGGGATGCTGATGCCACTCGCTTCATGGGCCACAGCGAGGGAGAGAGAGACTCAGGTGGAATAACTTAGAATAGTTCCCGTGCTTAAGTGTTAGGTACTGTTACAGTTTAGTCAGTATGTCCAGGGCCTGGTATATATCAGACACTCAACAATTGCTCTGTTGACCATCCCTTATCCAAAGTGTTTGGGACCAGAACTGTTTTGGATTTTGGATTTTTCCAGATTTTAGAATATTTGCATATACATAATGATATATCTTGGGGATGGGAACCTAAGTACTAACACAAAATTCGCTTGTTTCCTAAATGCTTTATTTACCTGGTCTGAAGCTAACCATGTACAGTATTCTTTAGAATATCTGTATTTTAACTGCGACTGGTCATTTGAGGTCAGGTGTAGAGCTTTCTGTGTGTGGTAGCTGCACTTTCAGATTTGGGAGCATTTTCAAGCTTGGATTTTTGGATTAGGGATACTCAATGGTGGTAACTTAATGGGCCTCACTGTCCTCATCTGGGGGACCACAGAGGAAGTGAGTTTGACTTGATGACCTTGATGCGCCGGAACTGTGGGCACCACAGTTCTTAGGAACGTGAGCCCTGGGAAGCCTCTCTCAGGGCTCTTGACGTGGTACAGTCTGAGAAGCTCTGTTCCGAGGCTCCTGCTAGCCCCAAGGACCTGGGATCTCCCTTGACCTGGGTGATTCCAACTCTCGGGGTCACCTCTTTGGAGACAGAAGCCATCAGGCGAGCCCTGCATTTCAACTTCTCTCCTTGTTTCCCTCACACATCCCCTCTGCCTCATGCTCGTGTGTGCCAGGGGTGTCGCCCTGCCCTGCACTCCCCTGGGCTCTGTGTGCTCCCCTGAGTTCTTAGCTGCGAAAGATTTTGGCTGTAGCATCTTCCTTGCCACCTGTGATGGACAAACCAACCATCGCTGTCCCTCTGTGGCCACCAAAGCTTCTGTCACAGCCCAACTTCGTACTTCCTAGCTGTTTTCTTGGATCTCCATGGTCCGCATCTTGGGAACCATAACCACAACTCTTTCCTGATCTTCTTCCTCTATCTCACCAGCCCCTGGTCTGATCTCCTTAGCTTTTGCTTCATGGCTCCTTCTAAGCTCACCCCTAGCCATTTCACTCTGCCGCCCCAAATCCAGCTCTGAACTATGGGTTCAAGGTCTTTCCTCCTTTGCCTGGGAGCCAAGCCTGCCTCTGACCTAACAGTTCCTCATTTACCTTTGGAGATCCATCTCCAGCACCTTTCCCTCCCACTTCTGACCAGGGACATGTGAGCTCAATCTTGTCAGCAGCTTTTTTTTTTTTTTTTTTTGCTAGGTTGGATTTGCACACATTCCTTCTCAGTTATTACCAATGATCAGAGTCTTCTCTCACTGCAAAGCAGGACTGAGTTGTAGTGACAGAGATTGTGTGGTCCCAGAGTATGAGATTTATTCTCTGGTCCCCTGACAAGAACCCTGTGCCAAGCTTTATTACAGTTCCAGCCAAATGGCATCGCAGGCTGTAGGTGCCTTACACAGAGTGTGGTCTGGCTTGGGACTGGCATCCTCCCATTCGCAAAATCCTTGCTTGTTTCTGCCCATAGTGATCCTTCCTACCTTGAGAGGTCCAACTCTAATGCCAGTACATCCAGCCTCCTTCAGCAAACATTGAAGGAGAGCCCAGCTGGAGCCTGCATACGCGTGCTGGGGAGACCCTCGCTCTCAGTGAGCTCACACGGGTGCTGTTGGCCCAGCTCCTGCTCACATGCACTCCTAGAGCTCCAGTTCTCTCTTCACTGTCATGCTTTTTGATCTTGGGGCCTAGGGCCCAGCTCATCTTTCCTTAGCACCTGGCACATCCGATCAGTGTAGTCTATCAGAAATATGAATGAATTGCTCCCCTCCCCAGGGTCATTCCTGGGCTATCTCCACAGCACCTGGATGCCACCTCCGCCATGATTTCAGCTGCTTCTACAGTCTCATTTCAGGCCATATGCAGTTTGTATTTGTGCTTCTCAAACTCTCTAGCGCAAAGGGATTGCTGAGCCATCGTGCTAGGACTCAAGCTGCAGCTTCTGCCGCTGCGGGATGGAGAGCTGCGTTTCTAACTAGGTCCCTGATGCTGCTTCTCTACGGATCACATTTTTGGGTAGTGAGCGTTGATTTTTTTGCCCCTAATTTTATGTTAGAATCACTCGGGGACCCTTAAATGCTCAAACCTGGTTCTTATTTCCTAGAGATTGAGTCAATGAAGGGGTGTGTGGTGCAGCCCAGTTTCTACATGTGATTTTAACTTGCAGCCAGAATTAAACATCGACCTAGAATCCCTGACCTAGAACCATGTTGTCTTAGTTACTTTTCTCTCTCATTGTTGAGACAAAATACCTGACCCCTAAAGTTAGGGAATGGAAGGTTTATTCTTTTTCACTTTTCTTTCTTTTCTTTCTTTTCTTTCTTTCTTTCTTTCTTTCTTTCTTTCTTTCTTTCTTTCTTTCTTTCTTTCTTCCTTTCTTTCTTTTTTTCTTTCTTCTGCTTGCCAGGCAGGCACTTATACCACTGAGCTAAATCCTCAGCCCCAGGAAGGTTTATTTCTTACAGGTTGGACTCAGCTGGCTCCAAGTGGCAGACTGGCATGGCAGGCCACCATTCATGGCCCCCACAAAAAAAGCAAGATTGAACTGCTCAAAAGACAGAAAGACATGCCTTCTTTCCACCATTAAACTGCATGCTGGCTCCACCCTGGGAGGGTATAACACTGACACCACCAATCCGAGTGCTAGACAACCAACCAATTACAGATGCTAGATTTAGCCATGCCCATGATTGCATGAAGCTTGGTGGGAGTGGGCATCTGAACACAAACCGTAATTCATGCCTTAGAGATTGTTGGACTTTAGGTCTACCTGGCTCCTACTAATTGATCTTCTTGTCTGTAGTCATACTTCATCTAGCCAATTATTTGTTTAGTAGTGAGGGAAATTTTGACAGAAATGTCATCTTGTCTGGGTTATTCATCTACTGAAAACATCCAAAGTCTTCCCATTTCTCTCAAACCCATGACAACAGAGCTTAAAGGCTCTGAGCCTCACACCCATCTTCTACCATGGTCTCACCCCATGTTCAAGGATCACAGAGTGTGTTTGGTTCTCAAGGCTCTAAATGCTCTTCCTTTCATCCTTCTGTATGTTCCCATGTGCAAAGTCTTAAAGACAAAGATGAGGCATCTACACTGAAGGTAGGGGTCATTGACTTTCTTCCAGTTGTTCTGGTTCAGTTTCAGTGGGTTCAATCCAAAACTGGCTAACTCCAAGGCAGAAAGAGCATTGATGAAGGTCTGGTAGGGGACAGCTGTTCACTGCAAGGCAGCCAGGAAGCAAAGGGAGAGAGAAGGGAGGAGCCAGAACAAGAATACAAACTTCCAGGTCATGCCCCCATTACCCCCTTCACCAAGCCCCACCTCCTAACTGCACATTTAGCTATGGACTCACCAATGGATGAGCCCACCGATGGGTGTGGGGTCCAAGACCCTCTCAACTTCCAAAAACATGACACCTGGGGAGATGTTGTATATCTACACCATAATAGGCAGGAAATGAAGTCTGACCTTTTTCTGCTGATTAGAATGTCCATTCTCCTGTTACCTACCTCCATTCCTATTACTAGGCTAATGGAAAGCTTTTTGCTAAAAAAAAGAAAAAGAAAAAGAAAATAAAAGAAAACCTTTGGCCCATTAGCTCTTCATCCTGTTACTCCTGAAGCTGCTGCCAGCAGGCATAAGGATAGGGCAAACCTGCCTGCACGACTTCTTATCCGACAGCCTCTCTTCTCTACAGCTCATTAGCACCAGAGTTTCCCAGTCTTGACTACTCATTGGAATGACTTAGCTGGAACCTCTCAAGAAAAACATTTTTTTATTGTGGTAAAAAACATCTAACATACAGTTTATTATTTTATCCATTTTTGAGTGTCTAATTCAGTAGTATTAAGTGTGTTGTTATGGTTTGGGTCTATAATGTCCCCCCAAAAGCTCATGTGATTGGACCTGAGGTTTTTGGAGTGATTTGATCTCAAGGGATCTAACTTGATCAATGGATTAATCCATTATTGGATTTATAATTTGATGGACTCATTGGAAGGTGATGAAGACTGAGGAGGTAGCGTCCAGGTGACAGAAATGTGTTTTGGGAGCATGACTTGGGAACTGTATTTTGTCCCTGGCCCCTTCATCCCTGGATTTTTATCTCCATTTTTGCTTCCTAACTGTCTTGAGGTGAGCAGCTTTCTTCTGCTACAGCATCTCATTATGTTTTGGATTTACCTCAGGTTAAAAGCAATGGAGCAGGCTGACTCTGGACTGAAACAACTGAAACCATGGTTCAAGAAAACCTCTCTCCCTTTGAGTTACTTTTATTCAGTATTTGGTCACAGCAATGAAAAGCTGACTAATAAATATATTCACCTTACTGTGAAAAATTTTCATCTTGAAAACTCTGTACCAATGAAATAATACTGTCTATCCTGTCCCCCAGATCCTGGAAACCACCATTCTTCTTTCTCTCTCTATGAATTTGACTACTTCAAGAAACTCTTAAACATGGAATTTCAGTATTTATCTTTTTATGGCCAACTTATTTCACTTAGTTTATGTCCTCATGATTCCTCCAAGTAGCAGTATTCCTAAGAATTTCCTCTTTATAGCTGAATAATATAACACATTCTGTTTGTCCATAATCCTTTGTTGGACATTGGGGTGACTTTTATCTCTTGGTTCTTCTGCATAATACCACTATGAATATAGGCATACAACTATTTTTTGGGCCTAGTTTCTGTTCCTTTGTCTATGTCACAGAAATGGAATGGGTGGATCATGTAATAATTTAATTGTTATTTTATTTTGAGAACTTGCTGTACTGCTTCCCACAGGGGCCATACTATTTAATATTCCTATCACTAGAGTATAAGTTCCTACTTTTCATTCTTGCCAACACTTTTTACTTTATAAAAAAATTTTTTATTTATGTTTACTGTAGTCATCCTGATGGGTATTGGGATGCTATTTACTTGGCTGTTTGAGTATCATTATTGGAGAAATGTCTAGCTAAGTCTTTTGTCCATTTTGTGATTCAGGTGTTTCATTCTTTTGTTGTTGTACCTCAGAGTTTTTACAGACAGTGATATCTGGGTCCCATGGCCAGAGAGTCTTTGAAGTGGTTTTGAGTATCTCCTGGACACAGGGAGTTTTTGACTCCACTTCCACTGCTGTAGATCACTGTGAACAAAGCTGAGAACTTTAGATTTTACCAGCAATTCTCCTTTGGGTCCAGAAAATTCTATTTAACAAGAAGGAGAAAGGATGAATTTCTTATGCTTGAAGATTTAGTCTTAGTCCCACCCTTGCACTTGGCAGAAGTTCAAGTTGCTGATGGAAGATCACTTGTCTGAGCCCCTTCTGGGGCCTGTGAAACCCAGGGCTGGAGGATCCAGGTCTTGAGAGGAATTTCACACCAGCTACCCAAAGTGTGTGGACTGTAAGCATCAGTCACTGCATTTCCCATGCATGTATTCCTTCTTTTAATCTTTAGGATGTTCTGTACAGGGAGGTATTAATATCTTAATATCACAAACAAGTAAACTGAGGTTTGATGAGCTATAAGAAAACTATTGTCATTAAGACCTTAAACTTTTGTGAAGTGTTTTACATGTATTACAACTATCACATGAAACATAGATACTATAGATAAAGAAATGAAGGCATTAAGGTCACACAGCTCAAGGACACAAATGCTCTGAATATCTGGATCCCTTTTAAAATAACTCCTAACTCCCAGGTAAGCTTCTCAGCACTCTCTAGCTTTCCTCTCCAACAGTAAGCAAATGTTAAAAAAAAAGCCTAGTATTGTATTATATGTATGCAAATTTTTCCTTATCAGCCTTGGCTATCACAGAAGAGATTTGAACCCTCATTGGAGGACACATTCAAAGTTATGTTAGTAAAAATTACTTTATGTAATGAACTCTTAGATCAATTCTTATTGAAATGAACTGGAATCACATTTTTGCTCTTCCCATATGTAATGCTTTCAATTCAATGATGAATTACGGGAGTCAGCAGCTCTCTGACATTTCAATGCTGGGCACAGCATGTGACAGCTTTCTTGTTTGCTGGCCCTTTGCAGAAGGAAAGCAGAACTATTGGAGTGAATTTTTTAATTTAGTAGGGCAGTTTGATAGAGGTATTTTTCTTTATTCAGGGAGAATATGCCATTTTAACATTTAAATTCATTTGTTTTCAATATCTCTCTTGGGTCACTGCATGAATATTAATGATTATGTGTATATACACATAAATTATTTATGTGACTGTAGGCAAATAAGTCTATGTGTTTTCTGTTTGCTTGTCTTTGAAAGCTTTGGATCAGATCTTTTTCTGCCCACATTGTGCTGATCTTACCAGGTATTAAGAAGCTAAAAAGACATAGACAAATCATGTTCAGCAAAGATAGGACTTCTGCCTTTTCAATGCAAGTTATTCCATTTTTTTCTTCTGTGTTCCTGCTCAGTTATACAGTAAGAACCAGCCTAACACTGTTGCTTTCTTCAGGGAGCCTGGGGAACAATGTTTGGCTCTGGACATCTTTTTCCTTGTGGGAAGAACAACTCGCATAACTGGGGAGATGGTGCTATGATTTGGGTGCCAAGTGTTCTCCAGAATTTCCATATGCTCAGAGGTAGGGCTTTTGGAGGGTGATTGGGCCATGGTAGTGTTATAATCATCACTGGATTGGTTCATTGATGAGTGTCTAGATGAACTTGGTGTTAGGAGGTGGGACCAAGTGGAAAGAGGTGGGTCACTGTGGGCATGCCTTTGGAGGGTACATCTCTTATTCTGTCTCTTTCCTTTCTCTCTACTTCTGGCCACCATCTGTGCATTCCTTGGAGTTGGTAAACTATGGACTCAACCCTTTGAAACTGTAAACCAAAATAAACCTTTTCTCCTATAAGTTTCATATGTCAGGTACCATATCTCAGCAGTGAAAATGTGATTAATACATATGGGGAGAGTCACTCCATGGGCCACATTCACTAGAGCTGGAGACACTACATTCCAAGCTGAATTGAAAGTTCATGGTTATTTCCTCCTGTAGTTGTTAGGATGTGAGATCAGCTGGGATGCTCTATGCAGAAGCCCGAGGAAGCAATTTTATAACATGTTCGGCAAAGGTATTTGATTACATGCATTATTTTAAAAATTACATTTCACAGGAGGAGTGAATGTGTTATCATTTTGTATTGATCTTTTCTATCATTTATTTTTATTTATTTATTTGTTTATTTTTTGGTGCCAGGGATCAAACTCATGACCTTGTACTTGCCAGGCAAGCTTTTGTGTCACTGAGCTAAACCCTCAGCCCTATTTTTTTAAATTAAAGTTTGTTATATCTGGTAGTAATAAGACATCTTCTATTACTGTTAGTATATCTGATTCATTTCTGTCCTTTTTGTTTTAACTTTGTGTTAAAAACTGAATTTTTCTCCCCTTTAATAGGACTATGTCTTTAACTAGAATGTTTATTCTATTTAGATCTATTTGTTTATTAATATATTTGTTTATTAATATATAATATATATTAATATATTAATATTTGTTTCATTTGTCTTGATTTCTACATATATCTAATTTTACTTTTTTGTTCTTTAAAAATTAAGTTCATTTCCTGTATGTTTTCTTTCTTGGGATGGAAACTATAGTTTTCACTCTTTAAATTCTATTTAAAATTTTTCTATGTACATAAAACTTTTTAACTTTTAATGTTGTACCTTTACTGTAACTTGCTCTGTAGCCTGCTTGGAGATGTGATGATTTTGAAAAACCATTACCTTATTCATCTCTCTTCTAATTTACATGCTTTTGTTGCACAGGATTTTATTTTTTTATCAAGCTAATTAATCAATTATTTTTATTTTATTACTACAGTGGTTATTTAATTATATTCATACTTTGCCTTTTCCTTCCCTCCTTTGGCATTTCTTCCTGGATCTTCATCTTTTTATCCATGACTATTTATTTTGCTTTAACTACACCTGTAGAAGTTCTTTTAGTTGGGGGATCAGTGGTTAAAACAATTAGTTTTTGTTAGTCTGCCAGTATTCTTAGCTTGCATTTGTTAGATCTGTTATTGACAATTATGTTAGCATTCTAAAGGAATGATTTTTTATGATTTCTATTGTTATTGTCAAAGGTCCAATTGTGGCTAGTCTGTCTAATTGTTTTTCTCTTTAATTTTTGTTAGTACATGTTTAATTGTTTTATCTGGGCAGGTGGCTGTTAATCCATTCCATCTGCAGCTGCTTTTCACACTTTGTGTTTGCATTTGATGTTCTCTAGTTTTACTGCAACGTATCTCGGAACTCACTGTGTTCTGAAATTGTACTTTTTTTTTATCAGTGAATTCATACCTTTATCAGTTCTGGAAACATCTGTCTTTACCTCTTCAAATATAGCTTCACCTTTATTCTTGTTACATTTTCTACAAGGGATTCAAATTCATATCTTAACTTCTTATTCTCCTCTTCTTGCCTTTGTGTTTCTATCTTTTACGTTTTGGTTTACCTGTTCTCTCTTCCTCTCTGTTTTTCAGTTGTACGTTGTTTTTTGTCACATGCTCTGGGCTTTAATTTCAACATTATAGCTTTGTTTCTCATTGGCTTGGTTTTAAAATTTATCTGGACATTTTAAAATCATGTCTTTTTGTATATTAATTTGCAAGCTCATTTTGGATAATCTTGATCTGGGGGAAACCTGAGGATGTACATTAAGATTGTTTTCTTCCAGAGATGATTTGCAGTTTTTCCTTCCAGAATCCAAGGGCAATGTCAACCTGCACTAATTTAGTCCCTTTGCAGCTGCTTGGCTGAATAATGGAGGGTCAGGTCCCATCTCTCCCACCTTGCCACTGGCCCGATAGGTCTTCCTTGATGTGGCATTTGTAGTCTCTCACGAGTGTTTTACTTCTCCCTACTCTAACTTCACCCCGGTGTTTTTGGCCTCTGAGATAGTTCTTTTACTCTTCATGATCTCAGTAATGAAAATGTCTTTATTTTAAAATCTAGTTACCTTGCATGGGGGACATCCTCTGAGTATCTGATCCTCATGTTACCTGAAGCAGAAGTCTGCGTGTAGGCTTTGGATTCCCTTGTGAAGTGACACAAAGACTCCCTTAGCCTTAGATCACCTGAAATATGCCAGAAACTCTGCTCTTTAGGATGGTTGCTCTTTATTTCAGTCCTCCTCTGGCTTACGGGTGGCTTAGGAACCAGGCAGAGTGAGGTTAGATGGCCCTAGCCCACTGTACCCCACTTCCTGTGCATCCCAGAGAGGAGCATGTAGAGCTCACCCGCACAGAGGGTCTCTAAGGGCTGGTGTGCTATCCCTAGTGTCTGAGTGTGCTATCTTGGAAGAGATGGACAGAATAATTTCTAATGATCTTTCTGGAAATTTCTGATAATATTGTTTCATACTGAAGTGTAATCCCTTGGTTCTCTTAGTTGGCTATCAGGTAAATACAGGTAAGATAGCCCTCTTTCCCTTGCTCCTGCTTAATATGTGACAATTTGGAGATAAATGGTAGGGAGTTAATACTGTGTTTACATTTCTTAGATATCTTCTATTTACACTGGATGTTGGCAAAAAAAAAAAAAATCCCTGCTGGCTCCTGTGAGACAATCACTGAAACCTAAGTACTGAATGCAATTTTGCTTTCTTATCTGCAGGAGATACATAAAATCGCAGGTAGTACTGAGCCTGATATATGCTATAATTTTCTTCTTCATATGTATCTAGGATAAAGGCTTATTTACGCACATATATTTTTGGCAGAATAATAGTTGGCAGAATAAGGTTAATTTATAAATTAGGCTCAATAAGGGAGTAACAATAATAGCCAATAATAAAATAGATAATTATAAGCAAATACTGTGACACTATGATAGTCAATCTGATTAACTGACATAGTCACGAAGTTGCTAGGGGGAAGGTAGTATATAAAGTGTGGATACACTAGACAAAGGGGTGGTTCATGCCCAGATAGAGTGTTATGAGATTTTATCATCCTACTCAGAATGATGCTTAATGTAAATAGTACAGAATTTTATTTATGGATTTTTCAGTTGATATTTTTAGACTGTTGTTGACCATGAGTAACTGAAACTGTAGAGAGTGAGAACTGTGGAAAAGGGGAGAATGCCTATATAACAAGGTGAATGTGCAAGGGAGAGGAGTGTCATGGTGGAGGTTCTGGAGGACAAGACACCTTAAGGTGTGGGAAGAGGAGGTTGTGGGAAAACCAAAGTGCCAGCCAAGAACTGCCCCATTGGGGGACAGAGCCCTCAGGATGGTCAGAGGTATGGGTGCTGAGGCAGGCTGGGGATCCTGTTCCAGAGCAGCTGTCTCTACAAGGAGTCTGAGTATGGAAAGGGTCCCCTTTTCTGGTCTCTGTATAGTGCATATAGGCACCATTCAATCCTCTAGGAGTTGACATTCTAGAGTAGTAGATAGTGTTAAGGAAACAAGTGAAAAAGACAATCTCAGATCATTTTAGTTTCTTTGAAACAGAGGGAGGTGTGGAGAGTGATGAAAGGGAGGTCAGAGGGAAAGAGAGGTGACTCTGATGATGGAAGAATGAGCTGGAACACAGAGAGAATGAGGACATGCATAGAGCTTGTGGAAATGTCCTGGGCAGAGATGGCAGCCTGTGCCAAGGCTCTGTGGGGGGAAGGAGTGTGGTACAAATGAATGGCAGAAAGGAGAACAGTAACTGTTAATGTAAAATAAGTCACTCAGCAGTGGCAGCTTGGCATAACCCACATTTAGTTCCTCTCTGTTTCTACAGATCAGGAACCTGAATGCAGCCTATTTGGGGCCTCTGCTTTTGGGGCTCAGTGAGCTGCAATCAGGGTGGTGGCTGCATGGAGTCTTTGTCTCAGAGCTCTGTCAGGGAAGGACATGGTGCCAACATCCTGTAGATTGTTGGCAGAATCTGTTTCCCAATGGGCACATGCCTGACAGCCATGGCTTTTTGCAGGCTCTTGGCTGGAGGCAGCTCTTGGACTTTATGGTCTAATGTTTCTGCAGTCGCCCTGCAGACCTTTGCCACATTGGTCCCTTTAACATGATGGTGACTCCGTGAAGCCATGAGGATGCCCTCTCAGCTCAAGGAGGACCGAAGCACTCTTTTAAGGGTGTTAATCTGGTTAATACTTGATGATCTTCCTCTGGATTAACTAAAAAGCAGTTTATCTGAGTCCTTTCATCTGCAAAACTCTCTTCATTGTTGCTAACTTCCATTGGCAAGTTCAGTGTCTGAACCTCGTTCATGCTTATAACAACGTTCTGGCCGATGAGTTGTACGCAGCAGTCTAAAGAAAAATGTTCACTTTCTGATAAAAGGAGGCAGACCCAACTAGCATGTGATTTTTTTTTTTTTTTTTGCTTCTTTCCCCTTTGCTTGCCTGGAATGTGGACACAAAGCTCAGAGCTGAGTAATTATTTTGTGACCATGAGGTTTTCTATATTTTGACTATAGCAGATCAGGGAAGTAGAGAGTCTGAGTCTCTAGTACTATTTTGGAGCTTCTCTGGACCACTCCTGGGCTTGTAATGTGAGAAAAAAAATCTCTGTGCTTGGTTATAATACTAAGTCTTTATTACATCCAACCGAATATACATACAGCCATATACAATCATGTAAGGCAAAAGTCACGTCAGCAGTTCTGTGGGTCACATGTTAGAGCGTGGGATTTATTCTAGGTTAAATTAGAGGGTGCTGAAGACTTTTAATCAGATAGACTCTTGTATTGATTTATGTTTTGGAAAATCTCCTGATTGCTTAACAAAGAATGAACCATGAATTACTGTGTGTGTGTGTGTGTGTGTGTGTGTGTGTGTGTGTGTGTGTAGGAAAAGAAGGCGGGACTCAGAGAAGGTAAGTCATCCAAGGCAACACAGATAGAGAGGGAGCAATTTGTAAACCTTTTACTAGTATACAATAGTTATATTCATCACAGGGAGTTAGTGCATGTACACAACACATCTTAATTCTTTTTACATTTGCTTTCCCTCCCTTCTCTGTCCCTTCGTTTCTTGGTCTCTTTTCCATTTGTAAAAGATCTAGATCCCTCTTTTCTATCATTTTCCTTTCATTTCTCTCTTTAGTAGTTGAAATTCAAAATGCATATTTGTTTGAGTCAACAGCACTGTCTCTGGATGTTGTCTCTGATTTTAGTCAAAGCTTCTGTCAACCTGTTATTGCTGTAGGAGTCCCACACAATCCTTTCACTCAATTTATCTCTACATTCCCATTTTCTAAAAACAAAAAACAAACTTACAAAAAAACCTAGTGATTTTTCATAATCATAAAAGAGAAATTAATTGTAGACCTGGATTTTTTTTTTTCATATCAATCTGGGTCAACCTAATTAAAGCTGAGAAAGGAAAGGTGTGTGTGTGTGTGTGTGTGTGTGTGTGTGTGTGATTGAGGAACGGAGATCTTTCCTTTCTGGCATGGTTTACTTACAACTGCTTTTAAGTCTCCACTAATTTCCCTGATACTAAATTGCTAACACTTGCAAATAAAAAGGATTCCAGCATCATAATGGGAGCTTCAGTCAGCCACTGTTGAATGCTAAATGAACTTGGACAGGGCACCACTCATGGACGTGATGCTGAGTTCTATCCAGAGTCTCCGAGGGAGTCATACACATTTGCTGTGTCCAGGAGGTTCAGTGGCAAAGCCCTTCAGACTGTGAAGGAGACCCAGGCTCTAGCTCCTGGTGCCCCACTACTTTCCTGGGTAAACTTGGGGTAGTCACTCACTGTTGCTGGTTCTGTTTCTCCATGTGCTGCATGGTACTCTAATAAGCTACAGCACAGACTTTCAGGTTGTGTTCTATGGGGTCCAGGGGCAACCCTGGGAAAGGGACTGGTTGTTTGAATCAGACGAGTCTGGAATAAAAGATGAGTAGAAGACAAGCAAAGAACTCCAGAGGCAGACACACTCACAACCTTGTCCCTCCTCGTACTGTCTCTGCTCTCCTGTTTTGTTTTATAATGGGGGTGGAATAAAGCTCTGCAAGTCATTGAGAAAAAAGTCTGCAAATAGACACACCATGGACAAGCAGGTGGCTCCCCGCTCCATTCTCTTTGGGGCTGGAAGCCAGCCATCTGCTTGCTTCCCATAAACAAAGTCCCTTTGTCTTGTTGCTCCTTGGACAAAGCTGACTTAATGAATCCAAGAAGGCTGGGGCAGCCTCTAAAGAAGAAAAACAAAGCAACCATGGAAGCATAAAGTGAGGAAACTGAGAAGAAATATTTGGGCTTGGAATCATTATATCCGAAGGAGAGAAGTCTAAGGACCAGAGTTGGACAGAAGTGCGCTCTGTAAGACAACTGTTGAGGGTTCTGACACTATTATTTACTTCTTCACAACTTCAATCTGGTCACTTTTTATTCAATCCAATCCTTCTATCCACTCATCCATCTATCCACCCACCCACCCACTCACTCATCATCCATCCCATCATTCATCCAATCATCCATCCACTCACACCCTGCCTGACTCAGCTCTAGCCTAACCATCTTCACTTACCCACTCCTGTAGCCATCTTCTTGTTCAGTTATTTGGTTCAACACTTACTCTTTCTTTCTCTTCCTTATTAGTTTATTCTTTCAGTCATTTCGTAAGCATTTGTGGAGAACTTATTATGTATCCAGAAGACTGAGGAAAACGAACTCTTCAGAGAACTTGTAGACCTAAAGCTATAAACGGATGTGCAAGCAGCTCTGAGAAGTGATTGTCTTTATCAGAAGGGGCAAAGTGCTCTCAAGAGTTTGGAAGAGGGAGGAACTTGGAGAGAAGATCAGGGAGGCAGTGACAAACTGGCTTCTGAGAAAAGTGTTTTAAGTTCATCAGGTGGATAAGTGAGGCAAGTGTTAATTTTTTTGAGCGTGTGTGGGGGGGAAGCTGAGGTCATGTTTATCTTTTATAGATAACATTAGTTTTCCTTTGTCTTCTCATTCTTTACAACCCTCAAAAAAGATATGGATTATTCACCTCAACTTTCTAGGCTAATAGCATACAAGTTTAATTCAACAGTGGATTGCTCTTGTTCAAAACTGGATGAAAAAAGAAACACTCAAAGACAAATCATAGCAGCTCCTGACAGGAAGTTACTATAAATCTTTCTCTGTGGGGCATCCTCTGCATGTGAGAACCCAACACCACATTCACCATTAATTCTTTTTCTAAGAGGCCAGGTGTGTATGTGTGCGTGCATGTGTGAGTGTGTGTGTGTATGTGTGTGTGCGTGCATGCGTGTGTGTATGTTTGGCTGATTTTGTTTCAAT
Source organism: Hydrochoerus hydrochaeris (assembly GCA_004027455.1). NCBI lineage: Eukaryota > Metazoa > Chordata > Mammalia > Rodentia > Hydrochaeridae > Hydrochoerus > Hydrochoerus hydrochaeris. Next base: position 12,401 of record PVLA01007313.1, on the reverse strand, counting down.
CACACCATTTCTTCTGACTTGGAGTTACCTTGCTGAAGGAGTTTTTTATGTGCTGGCATTGTCATATTGTCACAGAGCTTGACACTTAAGCACTCAACATTCATCAAATATTCCACTCATCAAATATTCATTAAGCTCCTTCTGTCTTCCAAGCCTGGCACAAGATATAGATGCTATATAGTGGAGAAACAGACTGGTTTTTGCCCTTAAGGGTCCCCTAGTATAGTGCCCAGGTCAGCAGTAGTGTTCTGCAGAGTGCTGGGGAGCAAATGCTCCAGGCTTTGCTCCCTGCAATGGTTCGCATAGTGTGTAAGCTGCTCTAACTACTGTGTGAAAAAGCAAGCGTGGCTGTGCTCCCAGGGGACTTTGTGGATCAAAACAGATTTGGTCCCCATCTGTAGTTTTCTGACCTCTGGACTAGTGGGTTAGACATAAAAGTCACCAGACAATTATAAAATAGCATTTTCTGGGAGAACGGAATGGAGGCCCAATCTAGGCATGGGTGGTGTGTGGAGGAGGTAAATGTAGTCTAGATGAGACAGGTGAGCGGAGCTGGTAAAGGGGCGGGTGTGTGTGGGACTCTGCTTGCACTGCTGGCCATATGCAAAGAAGGCTGAAGCCCAGAGGAGGACTGCGGGTTGGGTGAGGATAGATGGTGGGCAAAGTAAATGGTGATGCTGGAGACAGTGGAGGCTTCTGTGTGAAGGATGGTGTGCCTTTGACAGGCTTAGCCTCTTGTTTTATTTGTCTGGTTTTAAAAGACCCAACACTGCTATCTTAGCAGGCCCTGAGCTGGCATCTGGCTGTAGGAAGTACAGTTCCTCACTAGCTGGTTTGGTCTTCTTTCCTCAGTGCCCTACAACTGGTCCAAGATTGAGGTCATTGGGGGAAGAGGCTGCAGGACAGAAGCCACTGTTTAAAAAGAAACAGAAGCAAAAACAAAACAGGAATGAGCTAACAAGAAGCCAGGGTAATTAAGGAAGCTCCCTGAGACTGAAGCTCCGCACTTTTGGGCACTGTGCAGAGGATCAGCTGCTATCCTGGGTATGAAGTCAGCCTTGTAAATGCACCTGCATAACAGAAGCAAAGACACTGTAATGCTTCTCTCTCTCCCCTTGGTCCTTTTGCCTCTTGCCTCGTTTCCTCTCTGTCTTAGTTACTTTCTCATCGCTGGGACTTAATATCTGAAACATGTCACTTGAAGGAGGAGAGGGTTATTTAGGTTTACGGTTACCACCCCTGGCCAGCTGGCTTTCATGAAGTAACAGCGAGGTTCTAGGTGGAGGAAAGTCACTCATGTCATGGCAACCAGAAAGCAGAGACTGAAGAGAGGGTTGGAGAGGGAGATGGAAACTTCCAGGTCACATCCCCAGTGACCCCCACTCCGGCCAGCCCTCGCCTCTCAATAGCACACTCAACTGTTGCTCACTAGTGAGTGAATTCATAGGTGAGTACAGAGCTGCTGTAATCCAGTCAATTTCCAAACACAAGAGGTTTTGTGGGGACACTAGATCTAAATGACATCATCCTCTCTTTACCCTGGCCTTGGGAACTAGGATTATACAGTGTTCTTGGCTGTGGCACATGGTAGAAAGAGGCAAAAGATGTTGCTAAATACCCTCTGAAGCGCAAGGCAGTTTTGAATGTTGATAGTGTTGAGGTAAAAAAGATGGCTCACAACCACCTGTCCTCTGTCCGCTTCATGCTGGACTCCCTTGTTAGTTACTGGACATGTCTGCATTTTTGCATCTCTGTGTCCTGTTGTCTAGGTCACTCTTTGTCTTTCTCTGTCCTGACACCCTTGTAAGCCATCCACCAAACCCATGTAGTATACCTCTGCCTCCTGGAAAAGTTATAGGGGTTCCCTAGGTTGAATTATTTACTTCCTGCTTCTAGAACCTACCGGACATAATTCATATCTATCACAACTCTTACACCATTAGAGTGTCATAAGTGTTATTATTTAAATATATGTGGTATGTCCCCCATTCATTCATGAGCTTCTTTAGTATCCAGACTATGTCTATTGAATGAATGAATGAAATGTCGCACATCATAAATGCTCAGAACATTGCCTCTTAAGTTACTTGCTCTTCAGAGATCAATACTCTACTGTCACGACCCACATATTTCTCTGCTTGTTTCTCACCTCACTCATCTTCCAGGTAAATTTTATGCAGACAACCTTCACACTTTTCTGAAACTCAGAAATGATTTGTGATCCTGATTCCATTTCAGTTCCTATTTCCAGCATTTTCACATTCAGTAACATTTTCCATTTCACAGTAAATCTACTTATTTGGGTTGAGCATGACTTTCGTCTGCTTTTCCCCATGATACAATTACTGCCACCATTCAGGGGTTGACTTTTATGGGAGCAGAAGTTAACGCTTCCCCCGTGTGCCTGCCAATGTCATATCGACGTTTGAACTGCGATTGTATCTTCCTGCAACTGTGCCGTTCCTCATGGAGAGTGATAATGGTCCAGTGAACTGAGGACTTAAGTTACTCTCTATTTGTGCCAAATCTCTAGTGGCTCAGGTGGTACTTGGCTTGTAAAAGGTGCTGAGTGCCTGCCTGTAACATATGAACTGTTCTGAAGCTTGGGTTTGTCAAACCGAGGCCATCTGAGAATTAGATAAATAGTAGAAAAAACACAAATTTTCTGTTGTGTGAGCTTGAAATATTCCCAGTTGTACCTAACTACATAGGCCTTTGGGTTTATCAGCCTCAGTTTCTTTATTTTTCTGATGGATCTGAGTTATATCTATCTCTCAGGGTTGTTGTGTAAGATAATTAGCATATAGTAGGGCATCCAGTAAAAGTCATCCACTAATAATAAGAACACGTCCATTGGGGAGGACCATTCTATGAAACTGATCAGATATTAGTGTCATTCTGACCAGCATGGCCACCACTTCAGTCAGGGACTTTTCTAGGTTCTTCTACTGAGTACTGTACTTGAATTTCTTTGTGCAGACGGGAGTGCAAACCAGGCTGTGATATGTAAATCCTCCCGTCTGTAGGCACAAGAGCCTGGATGCTGGAGGAAGAGAATTTAGAGACACCCTAATTCATCTCACTCAGGGCACATGGAAGCTGGAGGTGCAGAGAGATAAAGTAACTTGTCTAAGTCACACAGTGAGTCAGTAGCAAAGGCTCCAGTTGACTCAACTTCTCTCTTGTTTCTTTCCTCTGCTGAGAGGCCAGTGGTTTGCAATTTGTCCGTTAGTAGCCAAAGCACAAATGCAATTGGAATTGAGCCCCTAGAGACTCACATAGTACTGCTTTCTGCAGCATTAAATTAAGTTTCTGATTCAGCTCTTTGGGGGCATGATAGCCTCTCATGAGAATGGAGTGGACTCAGGATGCATTTCCAGAAAGTGTTTCTTGGTATAGTGTTTTTAGGAGCCGGCTCTGGCCTGGCTGAGGTGTCCTTAGACTCCCAAGTTGGCTGCTGACTCACAACCATTTGATGGTGGAGCCTCTTCCCCGCAGGAAGCTGCAGCACTTACAACTCGCACAACCCTCAGCACGTGCCCCCTTCCATGGCCTCTCCCCCAGTTCTGAGAAGGGGCCCTCTGTACACCACTGTCATCTCAGAGCTTGAAATCTAGTCCCAATGGGATTTAACCACACATACGTCTTGGGCCTGTGAGGCTCAGTTTCTTCATTTTTTTGGGTGGATCCACCTTGTATCTACCTCTCAGGGTTGTCATGTACAATAATGATACATGTTAAAGTCCAGGGACTTCAGAGGGAGGCTGAGCTCTCTGAATTCAGTCTGGCTCTGCTTCTGAGTGATCATGGGTGAGTCATTCAGTTTCTCAGCCTTTCAGTTTCCTCATCTGTAAAATCAAGAAGATCAAGTGAGTCAAAGGCAAAGAGCACTTAGAAGAGTGTTTGGCACATTGTGGATGTTCAATAAACATATGGAGTGTGACCTAAATATATGATGAATGTTTAAACAGAAATTATTACAGTAACAGAGAGCTTGACACTAACCCGCTCCAAGTATTCCCTCTCACTCCAAACACACTTATCCTATCATTCTTACCACTTTCGGAAGTAGTTCTAGAGTCTTCTTTCCTGAGTGCCTTTATGAGATGCGGTAAAAAAAAAATGCAGTGGCTGATGCTGCTGAGTGCCATCCAATGGAAAGGCAGCCTTGTAAAACATGATGGTGAGTCCTCTGTCCTCAACTACCTTGTTCCCTGAATCTGGCTCTTTCCAAAGTCAAAATGAGCATGAAAGTTCCATGTCTTGGGCCAATTTGGGACATTGAGGCCACTACAACAGCACCACTGATGGCACTCATGGAAGAGGACTTGCAGAACTGCTTCAAAAGGCAGCAAGAAAAAAACAGCGGCAAGAACAATGGACTAAGTGTGTCTAAGGTGGAGGGAGAGTATTCTAAAGATAATTCATGGCCATGTGTCTTTCACTGCAACACATTTTTAAAAAATTTTTTTAAACATTCATCATATTTTTTGATCACACCTCATTATTATTATCAATATTGTTTACTTTAGACTCTGGATTCTACTTTGATTCACGTCCTACTTTTTATTGGCTTTGTTGTAAGTTATTTGACTGTTCTGAGCCAAAATATTCTATCAGACCAATGAATACCATAACCATATTGGTAGATTCTGCTTTTCACATATCCATCTTTGGATACACAGATTTTGGTGCATTTACACTGATGCCCATACACTGCTTCTTATACGTGAGCTAGGATTTTGTGTACCAGTTGACGCCCAGTAGTCAAACAATTCTTCTCTGGGAGAGTCTCTACCTTTGCCTGGGTTTCAGTGCTTGCACCAAGGACTTTAATATTTTATTGTATTTTTGTGAGTACTGTATAAAACCAAGCAGAAAGAAAAAGTGCTGATTCAACTGGTAAAAGCCTATGAGTCTCATAAACTAAATACAACAGAGCCAAAGAAAGGGGGAAAAAGAGAAGATAAAAGCATAAAAGCCATGGAGCATGGCAGATCTTTAGCTTGAGCAGGAGGATCTTTGGGTTTATCTTGCTATATGTCACTTGATTATGAAAGAAAAAAATGAAAATTAAAGCACTTACATGAAATAGAAATAGTTGATCAAAGTTTGCATCATAAAAAATGAAGTTTAATTAAAGATTGTTTGCAAATTATATTGTTCCCTCCTTTGATACATAAACTGATTATTCTGATTTCATACCCATTTCCCATTGTATATCAACCCCACATCAGAGGCCCAGTAATTGCTGTGTCTCTGAAAGCCATGCCACCATGCACAGTGCACAGAATGTCTTGTAAGTGACTGTCATCACCATCATTATGGTTGAGGCTGGCTTGGGAGATTCTGAGCCATTGAGTGTGGACTGAAGTGTTAGAACATCAGCCAGTATCTTAATGATTCAGAAATTGACCATAGTATCCCAAGTGTCCTCTCAGCTTCTAGTTGGGTACCTCCAGTCTTGGGGAGCCTATTGCCTGCTGAGGCAGCCTATTCCTTTTTAGACATAGTTGAGAGTACTTATTACTTCCCTGGGAGTCTCTGTCTCCCAGTGGTCTTTGTGCCCCATTTGAAACCAGTGAAATCTCTCACATAGATGTGCACCAGATAAACAGTCATCCTTCAGGAACATATTAATTCATTCATAAATTTCCTTAGGACATGTTTTAAGCTCTAGATTGGACCTTGAGAAAATTCCAGGGCCTATTCAACAGGAAGAGAACTGTAATTATTGGGCAACTACAAACTGGAAAAATAAGGGAGCATGTGGGAGCCCCAGTGAGGTGTCTGGCCCTGCCAGGAGTGAAGGTGGTCAGGAGAGTTTTCTTGGAGGAAGTGACACCTGGACTGAGTTTCAGCAGCTAAGGGGTGGTGGGAATGGGGTGGGGGAGGCATTCCAGATAGAGTGGCATACCAGCAGAGCATGTGTGGACAGGCATGGAGTTCAAAAGCCTGGTGAACATGAGTACAGATACAGCCCCAGTGTGTGTGTGTGTGTGTGTGTGTGTGTGTGTGCAGTACCCAAGGAAGAATCTGGGAAGGCTGGGACTTAGGGAACTTCATGCTAAGCTGGAGTTAGGACCATGGGAAAGATGCAGCCCTTTGGGTCCTTTTCCCTGGTGTGGGGCCCCTTTCCACACTTTTTGAGTCCAGTCTGCTGGGCTGCTCCTGGCTTGTTGTGTGGCAGTCACCTCCAGCGTTTCCTGAGAGCTGGTGTCGTGTACGGCATGACATTATCCCCACAGCCCCAGCTCTTCATGATTGAGTGGTAAGAATTTGGCTCTGGAATCAGACATAACAGAGTTAAGTTCCAGATCCAATGTGGACAAGTTTTGAGCCTCTGCCCCGTCTTGACTCTATAAACCTCAGTCTTCTTGCTTGAAGAATGGGGGTAAAAATAAAAGCAGTGAATACTTGTAGCCAGTTACTATAGGCTCAGCACTATTCTTAGCACCATGCAAATATTAAAACATTGTGGCTTCACAATTCCATGTAGCCAGAGTTATGACTGTCTTCAGTTCACAGATGAGAAGACAGAGGTTTCTAACTGACAGGGAGCAGGAAGCCAGGACAACCCCTCATCTAGAGTTGACATGAAGATCACAAGAGCTAGGATATGCAGAACCCTTGGTGCATAGCCTGGCACATAATAGCATTTTAGTAAAGCACCACAGTTATCAGTGCTCCAAGAAACATAGATCAGCATTGCCAGGAGAGAGCAGTCCCAAGAGGAAGCCACCTCCCTTCATCTAGGGGAGCCATGGAAGGAAAGTCTAATTCAAAGTGACTCATTAACTCCAGACAATAGAAACTGACAGATAAAGCCTTTGATGAACAAGATGGGAGCAGTCATAGATTAGAAAAAGTCTTTCTCCTTTCTTTTCCATCTGATTGACTGACTTTTGAGGGCTCTCCTTTCCATGTAATTAAAGATCTAACAGAACTGTCAAGCATGTTTCCTTCATCATTCACCATGTGGGGTGGGGTGGGCTGTGGACAGCCACAGATTTCTTCCTGCCCAGTCTGGCAGGTACAATTCTAGCAAAGCGTTGGGTCTCCAACTGCTACTCTGCCCAGTCTTGAATCTCTTATGGTACATGTCATCCCTTTTTTTGTCATCAAAATAAAATATTGACAACTAGAGCTAGTGATTGTATAAGAAAAGAAGGTAGTTGCATAATGGTTTGGTGTGAAAGTTGTCATTAGCTGGAGCAAGACTTGGGTACGATGGAAGTGAGAAGGCTGCTGTGAGTTGGTGCTTTGAAGTCAGCTGATCCAGGCTAGGATCCAGGGCTGGCCACTTCCTGGCCCTGAGACTTAGGATAAGGAACCCAAAATATCTGAAATCTTAGCTTCTTCATCTGTAAAATGGGGATGATTGATTACTTCTCAGGGCACTCATAAGGATTAAATTGGATAATAGTCATAAGTGCCTGGAAGATGGCAGGAACTCAAGAAATTCCACTGTTGTAAACTCAGAGAGGCTCTGTTAGGGGCATGGAAATTCCCTTGTTCCAGTGAGATTTATACTTTCTTTTCCCATGCCATGGGAATGAAGTGGAAGAATTTATTCCCTGGGAATTAGACCCTGGGTTTTCATTACAACTTTCATTATGACAGAAGATTGGGCCTGGTCATGGCTACAGGAAGGAATCTTTCATAGTTTCCAACCAAGCTAAGGCCAACACTTGGTTCAGGCATCCATTGTCTCTTCTTCAATGCAGATGTTACATGGTCACTGAGAAGAGGCTTGGCTTGGGCCCTCAACACGCTGTGTAACTGTGGGAACTGGCTTTCCTCTTAGAGCTGGATTTCAGACTGGAGATGAGTGGGACTTAAGGAGACAAACTGGGCAATTTGGCTTCTTGGGTGACACTGATCATGTCTGGAGGCAGTTTTGTTGTTATGACTCAGGGAAATGCTACTTGCATGGAATGAATAGAGGCCAAGAATGATGCTTAACATCCTACAATGCACAGAATATTCCCATAATGAAGAATTTCCTGGCACCAGACATCAAAGTGCTAAGGTCAGGAAGTTCTGCTCTGTGGCCTGGTAGCTTGTGAAGTCAGTTAATCTGGCTATGACTGTTCATTCACTGGTAAGTACAAAGAGTAATAGTACCTCCCTTGGGTGGTTGTTATAAAAACAGAGCCAAGAGAGCATGTAGCATAGGATCAATCACATGATAACTAGGAACTTGTGTTTTCTGAGGGGTTGAGAGTCAGTAGCATACATTAATTTCTTGCTTGTAAGGAGTTCATAGTAATGGCAGGGGTCTGATGGTGGTGGTGATGGTTTTGATTTTCACAAGACCTTGCAGTGCTGCTAAGCACTTTCACAAAGCCTGCATGTCCTCCACACAGCTCTACCTCAATGTGCTGTTCAGAGACACTGTCAAATTTAAAAGGCAGCAAATTTGTCCCTGGAGATGCTGTTAATAGATCTTGGTTTTGCTGACGCAGAGGATGGAAACAGTTGCCACTCTCCTAGGTTTTCCTCTGACTTGGTTTTCTGAAAACTGTCTCCAACACGAGTAGTGCTTGAAATTGGAACTTAGACTTCTTTTCTTGGAGGTGGGGGGCTCTTTTACCTTCTCTCCCATGCTCTGTCTGGGCACTTGAAATAGAAAATATGTTTTCTGTTTCTCAGGGACATCAGGGGAGGATCTTTTCTCTATTTGCTCTTCACTCACTCTTCCCAATGGCAGGAATACTGGCTTTTCCAGTGACAGGAGCTGAATTTCCAAGGGCCATGTTGACAGTGGTTGCAGTAACTGTCCCATTAGCTGGGACACAGTGAGCAGTTTGGGGAAAGTCTACAAATATTCATCTTCTTTGCTTGTAGTAGGTTCTGAGAATCAATTTGATCTTGTGAGTTGGGCATTCTGACAAATTATCTCTCTTTTTTTCAGACAGGGTCTTGCTTTATATCCCAGGCTACTCTTGAACTCATAGTCCTCTTGCCTCAATTTCCTTTGTGCTGGGATACCAGGCACATGTCAATATGCCTGGATTTTGATACTTTCTTCATATCCATTTATTTTATAACCAAAGTACAGTCAACCCTCATTATTTGCAGTTTCTATGTTTGTGAATTTGTCACTAACTGCATGGCTAGATCAATGAAAGCTGTGGCCTTTCTTGGTGGCACTAGATCAGTGCTAGAAAAAGGAGGCAGAGGGAGCCAACTTCTTGTTTTACTTCTTGTCTCCCAGCTATTAGAACAGTTACTGCAACCACTGTCAACATGGCCCATGGAAATCCAGCTCCTGCCACTGGAAAAGCCAATATTCCTGCCTTTGGGAAGAGTGAGTGAGGAGTGAATAGAGAGAGGCTCCTCCGCTGGATGTGTCTGAGAAACAGAAATAAATAAAACTTTATTTGTAATCTCACAGTGAACATGCATGGCCTTCACAGTTGCTCATGGATGTCCACGAAGTGGAAGAAAATCTGAGTCATCCAACAGCCCCCTCCTCAGTTGAGGTTGAACAGGGGGACATTCAGCCTTTTAGCTTCAGCTCTTACATTCCAGATAAGCATTGTTTTGGTAGTACAATTGGGGCCACATTTTTTGCATTTGCTGGTATAGTTTTGTGTCAAAAAAGCCCAGTACAGTGCTGAAGCATGGTCTAATTTTCCTAAGGGCAAGAAGCCCATAATGCCTTCAGAGGGAAATATGCATATTAGATAAGTTTCGTTCTGTGAGTGATAGCACTGCTGGCCATAATTTCACCATTCATGAAACAAAACACATATTAAATAAGATATCTTTTTTTCAGTTTTTTTTTAAAGGTAGTAGAAATACAACAGAATAAGACAGAACAAAGCCAATTGAGACAGTGCAGTGAATTTGGTACAGAACTTCACAGCTGGTTACCGGGATAGCAGTAATAGGTACTATAGTATGTCTCCTTATCTTCGCAATAGTTGTCTAGTCAATTAGGTATTGCAAAATCAAACCAAAGACAGACATTATAAAATCAATCAAAAGAGAATATTGAATAGAGTAAAGCAATTAATCATAATGAAACAACACTTGCTTTCAAAGAGAAGATAGAGGGGACGCCCCATATTTGCTATATTGCATATAGTCATCCTGCCAAGAGATGCTCAAACCTCTGACCCCAGTTGCTAGCAGGGGTGGGGGTTGTGATGTTGGATTCCAAGCCCATGTACCAGTAGGCTCTAAATAAGATATCTTTAAAGGGAAACACAGCTAAAACAAAGTTATGCATTGGCTGGTGGACAAAATCTAGAGGCTCACAAGAACCAAACCCTGAATGTTCCTATGAACATTCAGAAAAAAACCCCCACAATGGTTCAGGACCTGGTAATTCAGTATTCTTTTCAATTTCTGTAGAACACAACTGAGTCTATCCCTGTGAGCAGGCTCTGAGTAATGTAAATTGATTGTATTTGATATCCACTTGTTTCACTTTGTGCACTATTTCTTAGGTAGAATTTTTTGGGGGGGTACATGCTTGGTGGCCCCTAAATCCTATACTATTTGGTTTTCCCCTCACTGTAAGCCCTCATTCTCCCCTTCATCTTTTGGAGATGAGTCGGCCCTAGGCAGACATTGTTGGGGCTTCATGGGATTGGATTCTTACTCTCAGACCAGCTGCCCTCCAGAAAGTGGTAGCAGCTTGTCAGACTAGAAGACAGAAAGGCAGGCCCCAGGCTTAAATCCCACCCTGCCACATACCCCGGTACAGTGGCAGGCAAGTCACTTGCTTTTGTTATTTGTCATCTCATTTTGCAAAATAGCCAGTTCCTACATACCAACATTGATATAAGAAAAAACAAAAACAAAAAACAAACAGTCACCAAATGACAAAATGGGTGCCTAACAGAGTCTATTCTGATTTTCTGTTCTTTCAGGGGACATTCAGCATTGGAACAGCATCAGAAAACATGGAAAGCTCATTGAAAACATGGAAAGCAAACACTGAGAGGTCCATAAACCCATTATTCATGAATCTGCCAAACATTGCTGCCTGGTTGTGATCATTGATGTGGCTCAAAAAGTTTTGGATTTTAGTAGGAAAGCTGGGCATGGGCGTGGAACGTCTCTCTCTCTCTCTCTGTGTCATGGTAGCTCAGGTCTGGAGTTAGTTGTCACCTTTCTCGAGAGGCAAATTTCTATAAAATGACTGTGATTGTTACTTTTATGTGTCAAACTCATTATCAAGTTACCTAATAAAATATGAATGTAGATGTTGTTAGAAAGCATTTCGTAGTTGTGGTTAATGTTCATAATCTGTATACTTTCAGTAAAGGGGGTTACTTTCAATTATGTCCTTGGCCTCATGAAACCAGTTGAAGGTCTTAAGAGAAAAACCAAAGTTCTAATGCTATACTGATTCCTTTACAGCACCATCTATAGCCTAATCTATCATCTCTATTCATGTGTCTCAACTCCTCTGGGACACAGATCCACTTGAGAAACTGAGGAAGAACTTGGATCTTCTCTCCAGAAAAATGTGTATGCTTAACACATAGTATCATATGCAAACTTGGGGATTGAGATGTCGAGCTTTGCTTTCCCCAGCTGCTTTTCTAACTTCAGACTTACTTAACAACTCTATTTGGCTGCTTGGCAAGGCCTCAAAAAGCAGCTGGTACAAACCATATTCTTTATTTTTCTGCTGTGCTCACTTCTCATTTTCTCCAATTTCCAGTGAGTGGCACTATCCTCCATTCAAGAGAGAAATATGGTGTCTTCTTCACATTTACCATCCATTTCCTATTCAGACCTAATCACCAGGGTGCCCTGCGTCTATCCCTGTGACCAGGCATTGATTTTAGGTCTCCTTTCCCTTCCTTTGCTGTATACCAAGTCAGTCTCCTCATTGGAATTTCAACTTCCAACCCTGCTCCTGTCTAATCTATTGTTCATTTAGAAGCCAGACTCGAACAAATAGATGAATATTTAAAAGTTCATTTCTGAATTATACCTTTCTCTGGTTAAAAAAGTCTCAGTGGTTCCACCTTGCCCTCTGGGTGCTGCAGGGCCTTTTTGGTTTATGAAACTCTGAGACTCTGTATATCATCCTGCTTTTGTCATCCCATTACTTTTCTTTTTTTCTTATAAAATTTTATTTTAAAGAGAATAAAAGCAATCAAAATAAAACAGAATAAAGTCAATCAAAAACAAGAAAGTGCAAGTGATACTGAATTTCTTTTCTTTTTTTTTAATTTAAAGAGGGGGGAAGCAAAACAGAAAAAAGGGTAGAAACAATACAGAATTTCAAAAAAAATAAACAGTAAGAAATCACTATTTGATACATTACATATTGTCTTCTTGGATATAGTTGTTCCAGTTACAAAATTAAAGCATACAAAGTGGACATTCAAACAGTGAGGCTGCAAACAGTTCTATTCACCAATCCAACA